>JALQPE010000564.1:0-36321 GCA_030407315.1 Asparagopsis taxiformis | reverse complement strand
CCTCAACGTCATACACGCTATGGCTGTGCTGTATGTTCCCGAGAAGAAATCCATCACGATATCGTTCTGCCAGAAGCTCACGAAGAGTGGTCAACGCCTTCTGCTCATGGCGCAGTCGGTTGTTCTGCCCATCGTATTGAGCTTCACCAGCCGACAACCTCGGAAACGTTGTCAATCGCGTTGGTGAACCCAGGGTGCCTCGATATGTCCGGATTGTGCAACCTGTAATCCACCATATCGTATGCAGCCATACCCTTCCCCCGCTTATACGCATGGATAACGAAATCGTGCATATTATGCAGTGTGCACGTTTTCGTCGATGGATTGGACGTAAAGCTGTGTGGTCGGCGAGATAGCACGACTGGAACACTGTCCACAATCATCTTGCCAGGCTCGGCATTTCTGATTGCATCCATCCATGCCACGAGTTGGCGCACGCTGGAATAGATTAGAGCATGACCGCCAGGCCGAAGAACTCGAACTATTTCACACGCAACACTCGCCAACTCTTCCGGCTCCAGAATATCGTACTCCGAGTTTTCTCTGCCGCCTTCCCGCCTCGTGTTGAATGGAGGATCAGTGAGCACAAGCTGAACACTGTCCTCCAACACACCATCTCCAGGAAACTAATTTTGTCCTCCACCTCTTTGGCTACATCAGTAGCGTCACAATTCACAGTGTGAATGTAACGCCCCATCACAGCTTCCAGCTTGGTGACATATTCCGGCTTGGATTCCTTTCCGACGTCAACGAGCGGTGCTTCTGTAGGCGATACAGTGTCAACCTCCATAGCGTCATCCTCGGCCGCACCTTCTCTTGTTGCTGTTTCGCTAGCAACCGCCGCATTATCGTCCTCTCCACCACCGCGCTCCAGCCTAGCCTTCTTCCTCTGTGGCTCCAGACTATCCTCTTCTATATCCTCGCTGCCATTGTTTGGCACTGCTGCGGATATTTCCATCTGCGCAGGTGCACCTTCAAGGATGCCAGGCTCGGGCGTATCCTCAAGACTGTGCAACTCATCCATGGTCAGAGGAAGCTTTCGTTGCTCTCGGGTTCGCAATAACCAAGCCTTCAGCCTCCTCTGACCATCCAGGGCATGAGACGTGTTCAACTTGGCTCGCATGAACGAGTTCAATCCGAACTTGTCAGGAGTGTCGAAAAGCAAGGCTCGAAGTCTCTGCATCAGCTGACCACGCTCGGCGAACACATTCACCTCAGTGACACATTGGCGTATCGACAGCAGGAAGGCGCTTGTCAATGATCGCAGCCTTGCATCCACAGCCACTGGAAGGTCGGCACAGAACCCGTTTTCACTGTCTACAGTTTTCGGGACAATGGTCAGGTTTTTCCGATGCTCCTCGACCGCGCAGCCATCAGACCGATTCGGGAGTGACCTGAAGCAAAGGCTCGCAGGATCGAATACCATGAACGGCCAGCACATCGATTCAACATCCTCATACCCCAACACTCTTGCCCCGGTATCCCACGCAGCTAACACACGGTCGACAACAAATCCAAGCTGGTTGGCTTGCGCACTGGATGTTGCAATTCCAACCATTCCACCACCACCAATGGCCCCGGATGTGGCTCTGGCCCGCCTAGATGGCGCACTGCCCATCTCCTTACTGCGAATAGCCAAGATACACTGGCACATCATAACCATCAGCCTCCTGAACCGCTTCTGGCTAGCCTGCAAAGAATCTTGCATGTCGGATGTAGCGCCGTCTAGAAAGTACCTGCTCGAAAGCAGTTCGCGGTTCAGTGGAGAGGACAATTCTCCGCGGGGTGTCTTGCCAAACATTTCGACGGCACGAGAACTAGTCACCCCCACCTGTTTCGGAAACTCAACCATCCTCGGAGAATCACCCATCTCTGCATTGAGTCCCCATGCATGACAAAACATTTGCCACAGACGCAAATCAATCGAACTCGAATCTTCTGCTCGGTGATACGGCCGAAGCACAGCCAGGATAGACATGCATGAGCTGTACTGCGGTTTACCACTCAGGCTTGAAGCAATTTGGCCGCTTGGATCGCAGGATTTGATCCAGCCCAACACATCGGCCATCCTCACAGACGAAATATGAGCGTACTTGTCCTTTCCGTTTTGGACCCAGTACTCGTCTCTGAGATCAACGGCGATCATCAGATACTCAACAAACATCATGCGCCTTTGCAGGCCTGCAATGTCGTTGGATGTCGTCGCTCTCACACGGTCCAGCACAACAGCAGTACTGCTGTTGGTTTCCGCCACGATAGACTCTTCTCGCATAGGAATCGTAACGCCAGGAGGAAAGACGCCCTTCTCCATTCCACGTACAATTGCCATGCAGCGGTGCGCTCCATCCAATATCTCCAGAACGCCTTCTCGAAACCTGCCAGTCACGGGATGAGCTGTGTCATAATCGCTGTTGCGAATGCTCTCCATGAGCGCTTCCACATGACTTGCATCAACATCGCGAATCGATACGAATTTGCTGACTTGATTGGGGTCGATGAACACCCATCCGTCGTGCTTTTCACCGTGATTGTGGAACGTTCCTTCCATGGCGAACAAAGGTAGAGTTTTTAAGAAAGGGATAGTTGGTTGCTGCTTGACCAGGGTGGCGCAAAGCAGAAGTTGGTTGTTTAAAACAAAGTGTCAGCGAGTGGTAGCACTTCGGTGGCTGTTTCCTTTCCACCCCTGTCCGAACCTTTACAAGATAACTACATCGACTGTTAGCTCAATAATCAATGTAATACTAAAGTAATACTCAAAATATTTTTCCATGCAATTTATTGGGCCCCGTAACATCTCTAAGCGTATCTTTGTAGTCCAATCGTATGCATCCGACATTCACTTCTAGAACGATTATTCACATCAAATTTTATGCTGCAATCAGTTCATGGCAGACATCATCCACACTGACGTGTCAATTTTGTCAATTGTCCATTCTATTTCTACACCACCTAAACATCTCTTCTGGACCTTTCCAATCCTCCTAGTATATACTACTCTTTAGCAGAAGGTAACGGTTAGGCTTTCACTAATACAACAATTCTATCCCATAGCTATCCCAACATGCTTCCTCTCGCTCCAAACGACGTTATAGAAGTTCAATGGGAACTTCGGCCGTTTGGGAGGAAACGAAAATTGTGTGGTGGTCTGCAATCGTCAAGGAAATTACTCAGGTCAAGACTGAAACAGACCCATTCCTCCATGCATTGCTCGAATACAAAGCTGAATATGGTTTCGACTCTACCCTTTCTCAAGTCAAGATTTCAGATCGTAACGAGCTCGTCGACAAGGATTCCGGAAGGGTTCTCCCGTGGCGAAGTGGTGAGCTTCGCAGTATGGACTCACCTGCATCCCCAGCAGAGAGAGACCCGGACTACGGCATTGACCACACTCGCCACCGCCACCGCGGCATCCTTCAAGATTGCACTGCGGATCAAACGAAGAAGACCATAGCAGAAATGCTGGCAAGATTGGAAAAGCTGGAGTCAGCTGCCAAACATCCTCTTCCCCCTCCATTCGATTCCAACAGCTCCATGACCTCCTCTGCTCTGACTGTATGTAGCATTCTGTTTCAGAAGCTTGGTGTGTACACGGACAAGCCTCTCTCCCTCCGGATGACAAAATCCGAGCACTCCAGGGGAATGCGACAAACATCGCAAGAAGAAATCAGAGTACAGGCTGATTGCTCCCTTGCTCAATTCCGCACTATTGCCATTCAATGCAAGGCGAAAGAGAATCGTGATGTTCTCTTCCTGCCGTCCTTTGAGGACATCACCTTTCCCTCTGGAAATGAGTCGGATCTTTCCATCATTTTCCCCACCTTTCAGGCACTATGTGACTCCATAGGTACCTCGCAACACGGGTTCCAGAAAATATTGGTGAAGAGCAGGGCGGAACGCGATGGAGGCAGCTCATCGATTGTCCGAATTTTAGGAAATCTAGTCGACGTTGACTGCTCTCATGATGCTCCTTCTTCCGCATTTCTCGTAGGCTCATCTGCTTACGTCCTGTCCAGCCCAGACCAACGTATGACAGTTCTTTGCAGAGACTCCTACGAGTTTGACCATGTCAACAATACATTTTTACATCCCCTATGTCTTAGCCAACTATCACAGTCTAGCATCGTGGACTCTTTCCACCTACGTGATAAGGCTACTGTTACTTATGGAGCAACGTTTTCGTTACTGTGGAGACGTATTCAGCACCGAGCTTGTTACAGCACTTTCCAGCCTCTATCAACCGCAGAGACGTTTGGTACACTACATCTACGCTTACCTTGCTGTATTTTCAGTGGTACTACTATATGCCAGGAGCTTGAAGACATTGGCTATGAGGCTATCTCTCGTCTTGGCTTCAATGCGGATTCAGACACTACCCACCCACCCTCTCCTCCACCTGCCACCTGTAGTCCGGAGCAAAATGATAAAGCACACCTATCCGTAGTTATCCTGTTCCTGGGTATTCCATTCTAGAGCTCCTGTGGCCATCAATTTCTAGTAAAGACGGATACCCTCGCCCCTTCCTACTTCGACTATTCCACTACCTGTCTCTGCGCTTTTCCTTCGACTTGACACTATCGTCTGACTGGTTTCCTGATGTCTCGCATCTATCTACTTCCATCTATTACAAAATTCACCTCAACAGAAATTTTATTTCTTCATTCTTCGTCTACTACACCGAAACTGGTTTCATCCGATACTACTCCCCTTCATTCTCGATTTCATCATCGACGAATACCTTCACATATTCTGCATCTCCTCCGTCCTCTTCCATAGACCTGAAGCTCTCCTCCAGCACTGATTCCCCCCCATCGTCTACGTTCAGTTCTTCATATCTATCACGCGATATAGTCAAAACCTCCTCATTCATAAAACGACTACTCACCCGCTCCCCGGGAAGAAGCAGTTTCACTGCTTCATTGATTTCCCGGATTTGCGCTCCTTCCACCTCTGTTCCACTTTGAAATTTCAAAATCGTTCGGAACCCGTATGCAAGTATGTAGATGAATTGCAAGGAGTATTCTGAACGTCGCAGGAACATGTTCTTATCAGAACATTGCGTGTAGGCGACTGCAAAGTTCAGTGCAACCTCTACTAAATTGATCCTCCTAGTCAAAAACCTCTTGTCCGGTTCTCCAATTATTTGAACTTCGTACTCGACTTTGAATAGCATTTCTTTTCGCACTGCAATGAAGTCGCGAAGAATCTTCATATTCTTGTCATCCATTGCTGCACGCTCCGCTGCATTCATTTTCCTCTGCGCCGAGTACAGACTTGGAACTGACTCAATGTCCAGCCCACCGTCGTGCAAATGATGCTCCATTCGGACTGAACCTTGAAACCCACTGTATAGAACGAATCCAAGATCTCGGATGAACCGGTTTCGCACATGATCTCTGGACTTGTTCATAAACCCGGTCACTGCTGTGAGTGCCGATTTCGTCACAGTGATGCCTACCTCCTTTCTGTGCAACGGCCCATTGTCTCCAACCTTTCTTCGCTTCTGCTTTCGAGCGGCCCCATCACTTCCCTCGGACGTCCCATGCATTCCATCCATGCGAGCAGAGTCCGTTCCGCGAATTGTCTCCTCAATGGTCCCGGTAGTCACATACCCCCGCGCCCTCCACCGTTCGATACCTTCCGACGTTCCATTGGAGCTGGAACGGTCTCCTCCCTCTCTGAAAGAATTGTTTTGACACGTATTCTTGATTAAAGAGGTCACAACTTGGCAGCGCAATTCAATGTGGTTCCGGCCGGCAAGCGTCCTATTGAACACATCCTTTCGCTCATTGCTCTGCCTGGCGAACATCAGCGTATTGATTAGCTGGCATCCGTTGAAATGCCTATCCCTCTTATCCACCATTGCCTTCGTGTACGTTGGAACAACAGCACACAGCACAGCACACACCATTTCGAACGTGAACGATTTCTCCGCATCCTGCGCAATGCGGAGACGTTCCCTGTCCTTCTCGGAGGCGATCTTCTTCGGATGTCCTTGTCCCTGGCTCAGAAGCCCATCGACGATGCTCTTGACCTCCTGCATATCGGTGTTTAGCATGGAGACAGTCTTGGCGACATTTACGAGAGTCTCGCGTAATTGAATGGTGCTCTTCTCGACGGCATCCATTATATCACTCAGGGCTTTCAACTCTGCAGTGATGTTCGAAAAGCCCTCACGCGTTATTTCGGAAAATGCGGCGATGCTTACGGAGGTTTCGGGATTCATCTTGACCTTGCAATTGGAGTTTGCTAAAAGGAGAATTGCTTTGAAGGAAGGATGTCACGCTTAGTACAGCAGTGTTGTAGCAAATATCATTTCAGTGGATGCATCCATCCTGGTCTACTCTACATAATAATAATGCTTCCCAGTGCTCCGTAACGGTTATTTTTCATAATTTAGTGGTGGATGGTGCGTATTCTTTCCTTTGCCACCACCCACGTCCTGTGCATACCACACCTCGCTACCAGACTGACGTCTCCTACTAGACACTTTCAATGCAAAGATAGATAGGTATAATTTGAAATGCTAAACTCAACATATTATAGCTACTCTGTACATTCTCTCCTTACGGTGAGACAAACCAGATATGTTCTGTTCTCCCAATCTTCCTTTCTCCAACGTCCTATTCAGCATCTAGCTTCCCCGCACCCAACTATCTGTAAAGCACCATCACAATTAATATAGTCGTATACCACACACCATTCCAATATTTACCTTCACACCAACACTATGCTCCATATTTCCTCTAAGTCCACTCCACCAGACAGTGTTGTCAAACAATGCACGGTACTACCCGCAGACAATCCAATTTGCTATCTACACTACTGTCTGCAGATTTCCCCAGACAGTGCAGTAATACAGTACAATGTATTGTCTCAGACAGTAAAATGTACTGTCTGCACATACTGTCTGGCGGCAACACTTCCGGACAGTAAAATTTACTGTTCTGGACAGTAAATTTTACTGTTTTTGGTACTGTCCAGATTTCGTGCCAGTTTACTGCTGCAGCAGTATTCTGAAATTTCCAGACAGTAAATTTTACTGTCTCCGCGCACTGTCTTGGCCAGACAGTAATTTTTACTGTCTCAGACAGTAAATTTACTGTCTGTTTTCATTCTCAACACCGTAGTGTGGAACTTTTGGATCCTTGTTTCTTCGTCACCAGCCATTTCTTCTATAACAACTTGGGAACTGTACGAGTTGTGTTTTCTTCGGCTGGGCCCATAACCTGTTGAGTCCTGTGCTTTTTTTTGTTGAAGTCTCCTGGTCATCTGTGTTATATACTGCTACTGTTGATGCTAGCTAATTCTAAGTTGGGTTGTGCTGTGTAATTATTATGACTCTCCGGGAGTGAATTCGTATCATGAAGGTTACGTAGCACTTGTATGCATGACACGTAATATCATTACCTCTGCAGGTGTTTGTAATAACGTCATTTCAGAAAATGCTATGCTCCATATCCTCGTAATATTGCCGTTCACAGAAAGTCGTCAGCATCTGCCGAGTGGGGACTACTGAAGCTTGTATGGATTGGACGCCATCAATGTTTGCAGTATAGTACCATGGTTTTATATCTTTCGCGCTGTCGTAGTTGTCGGAGAACAATTTTGGTAATGCAGTGTAGATAGTCGATGCGGTCTCAAACAATAATAATTGGATATGTTAGGCTGCAGGTAGGAATAGAGTGTGCGTAGCGAGTGAGCAACTAAATTAAATTCGACTAAGAGCGAACGTGTCTAACAGTGAGTTGATGGAATAGAGAGTACAGCGTGGAATGGATCGCGCAATCGCACATGTCGCACTGCAGCCGCACAATGACATCAACACTCAGCAGCCACAACCGGCGCATTCGGTCATGTGACGCAACCGGTGCGCGCTCAGATGCACTCGGAGGTGGGAAGAATGGTCCACGCACTTCACCTCAGCGCTGTTATGGCGTACCACAAGTTGGTATGGGCTCTACGCAGCGGCTCGGACAACTAGTCCAATGTACACGCGCGCACGCTCTGTTGTTGCGCACATGCACGAAATGGGCACCCACTATCACGAGCCCCAACAACAATGTTGCAGAGGAGCACTAGCGCAGTGTCGTCCATCGCCACATAGGTCGTCCGCGAGTCACGTCGTAGCCAGCGGCGAGTGTGCACGCCGCAATGAATCGGCGTGCGATGCGGACGACTCAACACTAGCGCGGCACTCGACAGGCAGTGAATCGGAGGATCGCAGTGCCTCAATTGAAGGCCCCAAATATCCGAAAACAGAACACTCAGATTTTATATTTTGCCATCCACTTTGACTGGGAATCGCACTGCACTGTACTACTCGCCGATGTGAACAACTCGCACCATCGCAATCACCGCACACAACTCGACCAAAATCATCTCCTCATCTTGCGCTGCCATGTTTCCACCCGAGCAACATGTGACGACGACCGACCATAACCCCAGACCATCTTCTCAACATACGACATCCATACTTCCCACACCCCACTCCATCATTTCCAGCTCAACCATGGCCCCACATAATTGATGCGTTGTGCTACCCCGAACGAGCACCAACAACCTTGCGTGGCATTTGCGACTATACATGCCGAATGACATCATCCCAGTGACTGCTACATTCCTGTCCGATATTTCCACTCTGCTTATCAATCATCTCAATACCTTCTAAACAGCCCCCCACCAAATTACTGCCCCACAATCAGCCAAAATACCGACCAATACGCCCATCTGCCGCAATAAATATTGGCTCATCAAACACTGTAGTCATATCCCAACCCCCCACATCGCATAAACTGAACGCCCACCAACCCCACAGCTGGTAGCACCGCACACTTTTCCTCCAGTACCTCCTTTGCATACTCGATCAAGCACGCCGCCCTTCCCGACCCGCATCATTTTCACCTCATCCTCTCGCAATAACGCGTATACAAGCACAGTCCACACCACGAACAAGCACCCCGCCAATCGAAAACCTACGTCAAGGGGCCAACCTGCATTCATTCCAGCTTCGCCCACTCTGGCCAAACCCAATCGAGCCACTCCATACCCGCACTGTGCCTTCTTCCTGCCCATTACATGACGTATTGTCGGTCCGTAATTTTGCGCCGTGAATTCCACTCGAGATGTGCAGACGATTTGGAGATTGCGTAGATGTCGTGTAGCATGTTGTCGTGTACTGTGTGTTGCACCTCGTCGCATTTGACTGCCTCCATGTCAGTCACATTTTGGCACGAAACGAGTCAGGCAGTCGGCGCGTGGCGAATTAGCGCTCAAAATTTCACATCCAATGCATTCACCCTCCATCCATCTTCGATCTATACAAGATCAGTGATTTCACTGTGGGTCACTATCGGAAACAGTGCCACGGACATAGTGGAGAACAAGCGCGTCTGGAGCACAGCTTCAACATTCGGCATGTAGACAATAGCTGGCATGGCGATACTGCAGACGTGTCCAGTCGCCTTGAGAATTCACGTTGTCTCGTGTGGTTTCAAAGGACGACTACACCGCACATACCTGCAGGGTATCGATAGTCCGAGTTGGGAAGATCTGATCTTCAATGTCGAGCGGTGCGTTGGCCGCATCTTCCGGAGCGTGTCATCGGAGTCGGAGATCATGGCGGTGGTGATTGGCTGTTTCTCTGAAAATACTCGAAATTGGAAATTTCAGAGCGATCACGTCTGGTGGACGCGACTCGTTTCACACGAGACGTATTGAAGAATGAGTTGCACTCGCGTTGCGACACACAACTCGCGAGACATGAGAATGACAAAGGTGCGACTCGTTTGCGTCCTTCCCGACGCGAATCATGCACCATTTGTTATGTGATAACGTGGTTGTGTCCTAGGCCATATGCAGCGAGGAATAGCACGTGCGAGATATGAATCGACGCTGTGGTTTGTACTGCAGGTGGTGGTACCAATGCTGCGGTAGTTTTGCCCTGACAGCATGCGCTACCCGTGATTTGTTCCAAAAGACGCACCTCACGCCCATGCATGATGTTTCACTTCTGCCGAGTCGGACTACCATCCAGTGTTTTTCACAGCAGGCATTTCAACACACCGTTTTCACATTCAACTCTTCTCCATCATCGCATCAAATTTTGGTACACTTACATTGGCGAAGCGCCACGTCTAGAACGAGCAGCCCACCATGCAGCTATGGCCCAGTAATAGAGGAAACTGAGATCGATTAATCGCGGTCATATTTGTTCTTGGCTATGTGATACTCAAATCTTCAACTCTGCTTTACCTCCTACACTGTCTCCTACCAATTATCTTACACCTCCGCACCGCTAGGCCCAGCTCCTCCCCCAGTGTCCACCCGCTTCTTCGCCTCTACAATCGCTTCTACTATCTCCTCGACAAATCTCCTCTGCCTTGCCTTTTCTCCCTCGCTCGCCCCATTCGTCACCCCATTCTTGTTCTCGATTCCAGTGATGCTCCTCAGTGACTGTAGAGCTTTCAGCACCTCCCCAATCCCGTATTCCTTCTCACTCGCCATCCGCTGTAGAAATCCTCCTTCACAAACACATTTTCGTTCTTCTCATCAACCAAAGAAAACAGCGTGCTCTCAGTTCTGCAGTCATTCAGCGTCAGCCGGTAGAACACAGGAATGATCACTACCTCACGCTCACCACCCTTCTCATACCGCTCCAGGAAGCACATCAGCTCTTTGAGCGTCCACTTCCGAGCAGCAAACTCTGGTGACAGAATCACAACCGCAATCTTCGCAGTTTGCATAGCCCGATTCATCTTCTCTGCGGCATTCTGTCCAGGCCTTAGTTCTGCCTGGTCCAGGAACACGTTGAAACCCAGTGCTACCAATATTTCGTATAGTATTTGAGCGATGGTAGGTTTGTCGGGGCCGGCGTGGCTGATGAAGACGTCGTAGACTTCATCTGCTTCAGTGTGTGTGCTTGTGTTAGGTAGTGGGGTTGGATGGGATTGGGGAAGAAAAGATATAGGAGGGGGTTCATTGCGCGGTGGGAGCTGGGTGTTGTCAGTTATGAGATCGACGTAGCACATACCTCTTCCCGGTAATAGCAGGTGTAATCGGGATGAGTCGGCGATGTAATGGGCTCCAAGCACATCGCCTTCCACGGTGGCAATAATGGAAGATGATGCGCCTCGGCGGTATGTTACATTCGGTGAATATTCGAAGCGCCATATGCCAAACTTCTTGTTGCATAACAAGTGAGGAGTTTCGGAGTTGCTCGTTGCGGTACTATCGCCGTCCAGCTGTGCTTCGTCCAGCGCTTCTCCAGACTGCACATTCCAGGACATGGACTTCGTATGGACGACCGATCGAATCTTGTCATATTCGTTCGGGTTTGCTGCTGCACAAGCTGAAATAATGTTTCCATCTGCACTGAACCACAGTGTCCCAATACCCCGTGTCAGATTACGTCGTGTCGTACTACTCGAGTCACCGGAACTCGAAGAATTTGACGTGTTTTCCTGTTCATCCGATGCAAACGATAGCGCCCACTCCTCAAGATCTGGGAGCGAATGCAAAACGTTTCCATTCCCGTTGTCAACGATGTAAACAACAGAACTCTGGCATTGAGAATATGCGACGAATCGCTGGTCATCTGACACGGTGAGTGGTTCAGGCGGAACATCATGCTCATCGGAAATTTTGACAATCGAAATAACGCGATCGATGCGCTCTGACACGTCACACACGTTCCGTATCTCCATCAATTTCGACTCTCTATTGAACGTCAACATTGTTGACTCATCCTCAGAAATGCCAAAGCTGCGCACGTGTGGAAGAAATGGAGAGACCGACTCGATGGTGTTGCCGACTTGTCGCACATCCCAAACTCGCACTTCATTTCCTTGCAAGGCGAACAGATCCGAGCCATCTCCCAGACATAGAAATTCCATAAAATGATGCGACACAGCGGGACGAGTGTTGTAGCCATTTGTGGCTTGAAGCGATACAAGCTACAAAATATTTGCAGAATGCAAATAACAGACAACTTGAACTACCGTTGAAATAATTAGATATTAACGTCATTTCGCTTCCGTTCAACGCCCAACACTCGATGTAAACCTCGATAAGATCATGAGTAGAACGCAGTATAACTGCCGGGTTTACGGGAAACGTTCCGGACAGCTACTGGGGGGTAGGAGTTCTGTAGTCCTTCAGACCGAGAGGCCTGCCTGAGCGTGTAGCGGTAGGCCCCCCAGTAGCGGTCCATACTAAGCTACTGAGGATCTACGATAGAGTGGGATAGTGGGAGGGGAACGAAAGCAAACGAAAACAAGCGACTAGTCTGCAGAATTGACGTTCCTGAGGGTGACGCTCCGTCAACAAACTTGCCTTCTGGCAGCGAAGCAGGATGTTTGCCTCTCGAAGGGCGACTGCGTTGCACTGGCGCGTGCATATTTTGAGGCTGGATTGCCTATACATAGCTGGCTTCCAGAGTCTGGCCGCCGGCGAGCTTTCAGCTTAGGTAATACGCGCGCCGTGTCACCAAGCCTGCCAGATAAACACGTGTCGCGTGCCGGCTGCACGGCAACCGTTGTCACTCCTTCAATTTGCGTTTGTGCTTCTACTAGCGCTTGTGAAGTTAAAATAACTTCTGCGTTCCTTGAAATCCTAGAATACTTCAGACATATCACAAACGGATAGATAATGTTGATAACAATCAACATTGACTCCACAAACAACATTTAAGTGGAGATGAAATGCCCTCTAATAGAGAGAGAGCCATCATCAGAGGAGGCAATATCAGATCATCATCTGAAATGATCAACTTTGACCAGGATCAAAAACTCTGGTCATAAACAAAAATTAAACTAACTCCACAGTGTATCGAACATTGTCAAGAAAGGTCACAGGATATTGCGAAGAGAGGAACAAAGATTCGCTACAGATATATATCTGTTGTTGACTGGAACTTCTCAACATTTGACCCTTAACACTTGTTGAACTGTTCAGTTTGACATCACCAATCTGACGTTTCTTTCAAGACAAAAACCGTACCAGACAACAGAACACTGTTGAGCATAAAGCATAAACATCCTCCGACAATCACGAAAAGGAAGGATCTCGAACAGACACATTGATCTGTCACGGCAGCACACAGGAAAAACGGAGCCACCTCCGATCACGCCAAAATGGCTGAAGCTACAAGAAGCAGGAACAAAACCACAAACAACCGGGCTCCTCTAATATTTGAGCCCATTGCGCATCCAAAACTAGAGAAAATCGACCCAGCCAACGCTGTCAGATTTCTCAGGGAAAGGCACCAATATGAACTAGAAATCGCATTGAGAGAAAGAGATGGACAACCAATACAACCAGTTTCCATGCGATTATCACTCTGTCCAAGACTTCTCAAGTCCATGCACGGATTTGGATACTTCGACGACATAGCACCAAATGTGGATCTCAGAAGAATCACTGGGGATCATATTAAGCAGTGCATACAGAAGATTGCTGGTCCAAGAAGCGAAGAGAAGATTTGCTCAAGGAAGATCAATCATGCAGTATCAAGCCTAAAAATGGACACGACAATTGATGATGCCGGATGCAGAGTGTATCAACTAGCTGCCGACTTCGAAGACAAAATGGAGGAGATAGGATATAAGGATTTTCGTGAAAAAAACACAGAAATGGCTATCAAACTCATCACTCAGCGCTTTCACCCCCGGACTCTGCGCGAATACGTGACCGACGCATTCACATACAACGAAGAACTGCGCGAGAATTGGAAGGAGTTTCTGGAATATGCATCCAAGAAGGCAGAAAGCATACAAGAAATGAGCGAACGAATTTCGAATTCCGAAACAAACGCCAACCAAAAACACCACCAGTCGTCTAGCCGATCACGAAGGAGTAACAGTAACTCCAGAAGGAACCAGAGAAAAACAACTCTAACCGTGATTACAAATCTCACGGAAGCAGCATGAATGGGAATAATATGAACGAACTTCCAGCATGTTTGAATAAGAAATGTTCCATGAAACACTATCTACGAGACTGCAAGATGACACTGAAGGAAGAAAAACCCGGAATCATCCGTAAATGGAGAGAAGAGTGCAAGAATCGAGAAAGCTCAAACGCGACACCGGAAGGAAACCTGACGAGAAATGTCAGAGGAACACAGGCAGAAGATAATTCAATGATTGACACAGTGTTTGCAGGAATGGAGCGCAGACCAACCTGCGCGGACATCGGCAGTTGTATCAATCTAATGCCACCTGATCTCTTCCACACTCTCCGCTCCGGAAATGCAAATATGCAGATACAGCGACTAGAAGTGCCACGAAAATTCGAAATGGCAGTCAAGGAAGACTCCAATGGGCAAAACGTATTTGTCGAATGCGACAACATGGTCACATTGGACATACAGATAATCGTCAGACACGCGACAACACTCACCATTCGAAATGTCACTTGGTATGTCTCAACACAAAATGCAAACGATCCACTGCTGAGCAGAGGACTACTGACGGCACTCGGCCTAGACGCCAAGAAAGCCCTGGCTGCAGCGTGCGACAAATACAATGGATCGGTAGATGCGAATGAATTGCATCCCGACGACAACCATGTTAATGGAAGCATTGCAAGACTCCTGTCCGAGAATGGCGTATACCATTGCGACAGAGGGACAACTGATGAAAATGAAAATGACAACTCCATATACCTCGAACTTGGGCAAGACAAGGAAGAGGATATCAAAATGGCACTGGAAGAACTGGTGATAAAGTCAAGTAACAACGGTCTTTCTCATACAGGCGATAAGCATATGCGAGAAATGCTGCGCGAGTATAGAGATGTATTCAGGATCAGACTAGGAAACGACCCACCAGCAGACGTGGAACCAATGAAGGTGCAGATCACCTCAGATGCCACACCAATTCTCACACGAACTAGGAGATACAGTCCTGAACAACGGAAATACCTCACTGCCTTCCTGAATCGTGCACAGAGCTACGGATTTATCAAGCCTAACTACAACGCCACATGTGCTGCTGCACCACTATTGGTACTAAAACCAAAGTCGAAGAAATATCGCATCACTTTCGACTATAGACCTGTCAATGCTGCCACTCTGGCAGTCGGATGGCCCATGCCACATATCGACAGCGAGTGCGCCGACTTTGCAGGTAGCAAACATTTTGCCTCGATTGACTTCTGCTCGGGATATTGGCAATTACCCCTCGATGAAGGAAGCATGGACGTGTTAAGTTTCACTACCCCCGAAGGCATATTTTCTCCAACTCGCTCACCACAAGGCGCGAAAAACTCCGCTTCCAACTTTCAATCAAGAGTTGAACCATGCTTTGCATCACTACGAAATAATGTCAAAGCCTGGCAAGACGATTTTATCTTAAATCATAGTACGGAACATGGCCTACTCGAGACACTACGAGAATTCCTACAAATATGCCGTCAACGAAACCTTAAAGTTTCTGCAACAAAATGCGAGCTATACAGCACATCTATCAAATGGTGTGGAAGAATAATCGACGCCGCAGGAGTTCAGTTTGATCCAAAGAACTTGAATGGACTACAGAACATCACTACACCGGAGAACGCTGGAGAACTATCACAGTTCATCCACTGCCTACAATGGATGTCCTATTCTATACCGGACTTCGCCAGCCGGATAGAACCACTCAAACAAATTATCGAAGATGCATACAAATTAGCTGGCAAGCGCACCCGAAAGTCTATTGCAAGCATACCTCTCGCTAGACTGTCATGGGGCCGCATACACGTGAACGCATTCACTTCATTACATAACAGTCTTCGCGACTCAGTCAAACTTGCTCATCCTCACCCAAACAAACAGACGTGCATATACACGGACGCGTCTGACACTCACTGGGCTGCTGCTGTCACACAATGTGACGCAGACGAACTTCAAAAACCCACCATGTCGCAACGACACCAACCACTCGCATTCATCAGCTCAGCTTTCAGGAACAACGAACTGCATTGGACCACTTTCGAGAAGGAAGGATTTGCAGTTTACCAAGTCTTCAAAAAACTCGACTATCTATTGGTTGGACAACATGACACACACATCTACACAGACCACCGAAACCTCTTATTCATATTCAATCCGCTATCAATAGAGCCGACAATTGGCAGACACATTGTCAATAAGGTTCAAAGATGGGCACTCTATCTGTCCAGATTTCAATACACCATCGAGCACATAGCAGGAAACGAAAACGTCATGGCAGACATCATGACTAGATGGCTTGTTGGATACAGGAAGAAGCGCAATTCCGCAATACGCTCCATACGAGAAACATTGAAAAGCATGGACATTGTGGAATCACCATTCAAGGAAACATTCACCTGGCCTGACATTTCAACCATTCGTAAATCACAAATACACCACAGAAAACATGCACCACAACATGTTCACGCAGACAATGATGGAATGATGACAATAAGGAAGAAATTATGGATTCCTGACGATGACATTGAATTGCAGATGAAACTACTTGTCATTTCACACTGCGGTACTGGAGGTCACAGAGGTGCTGCTGCCACTGAGAGCACACTCAAAGAACAGCACTTTTGGAATAACATGACCAATGACACCAAGGTATTTGTACAGAACTGTGTACATTGCATCCTATCAAGAAGCGGTGAAAAAGTTCCCAGACCACTAGGACATAGCATACTGGCCAAAATACCTAATCACGTCCTGCACTTTGACTACCTCTACATGGGAAGAGGAATAGATGAATTGAAGTACATTTTAATATTGAAGGACAATCTATCAAGCTACGTCTGGCTTTGCCCTGCAAAAGTAGCTGAGGCTGAACACGTTGCTGAACAAATCCTGTCGTGGATAAAGACATTCTCAACGATGGATGTATTTGTATCCGACAGAGGTTCCCACTTCAAAAACAAGGTCATACGACATTTGACCAGAGAATATCGTATCAAGCATCATTTCACTACTGCATACTCCCCATGGAGTAACGGTTCTGTGGAGAGATGTTGCAAAGAAGTATTACGAGCAGCATCTGCACTGCTTTCCGAATTACGTCTTGCACCTCAAGACTGGCCGACGATTATACACATCATACAACGTGTCATGAACGAATCTCCACTGCAAAGACTCGGAAGAAGAGAGGACGGAACATACAGGTCCCCTCTGGAAGTTATGACAGGGACAAAACCAAACAGAGGAACAATTGGTTATATGAAAGATACAGGAGACAGAATGACATACACTCGCTGCAGACAAGTTGTCAACATTGACGAACTACAAAGATGTATCGACAAGATTCACCAAGATGTGGAAAAACTTGTCAGAGAAAACAGGGAATGGCATATCATAGAACATAACAAGCAAACGAAACTTGTCACACCCACATTTACTACTGGAGACTTTGTTTTAGTGCATCGAGCACAGAAGAAAGGTCATAAGCTATCTTTCAAATGGCAAGGACCACAAAGGATCACCAGAATAATTAGCGATTGGGTATATGAAGTAACAAGCCTCACTAATAACAAAACACAACGAGTACACGCTGTAAGGCTCATGCTATACAGAAATGATATGGATGGTGTTGATGCATCACCAGACCTCATACGACATGCATCACATACAGAGGCAGAATATGAGGACATAAAACATCTCAAGGACGTGAAGAAGAGAATGGGAAGATTCTACATTTATGTTGAATGGGATGGACTACCTGATCAAAAAGATCACACATGGGAGCCACTACAGAACATACATCAAGACGTTCCTGAAATGTTGAAAACATTCCTATCAAAACATCGGACGAAGACCGCCAAGGAAGCCATCAGACAACTTGATCAAAGCAAATGACATAATGATACTCTGTTCCAGAGCATGGGGCGGTGTAGCCATTTGTGGCTTGAAGCGATACAAGCTACAAAATATTTGCAGAATGCAAATAACAGACAACTTGAACTACCGTTGAAATAATTAGATAGAATACTTCAGACATATCACAAACGGATAGATAATGTTGATAACAATCAACATTGACTCCACAAACAACATTTAAGTGGAGATGAAATGCCCTCTAATAGAGAGAGAGCCATCATCAGAGGAGGCAATATCAGATCATCATCTGAAATGATCAACTTTGACCAGGATCAAAAACTCTGGTCATAAACAAAAATTAAACTAACTCCACAGTGTATCGAACATTGTCAAGAAAGGTCACAGGATATTGCGAAGAGAGGAACAAAGATTCGCTACAGATATATATCTGTTGTTGACTGGAACTTCTCAACATTTGACCCTTAACACTTGTTGAACTGTTCAGTTTGACATCACCAATCTGACGTTTCTTTCAAGACAAAAACCGTACCAGACAACAGAACACTGTTGAGCATAAAGCATAAACATCCTCCGACAATCACGAAAAGGAAGGATCTCGAACAGACACATTGATCTGTCACGGCAGCACACAGGAAAAACGGAGCCACCTCCGATCACGCCAAAATGGCTGAAGCTACAAGAAGCAGGAACAAAACCACAAACAACCGGGCTCCTCTAATATTTGAGCCCATTGCGCATCCAAAACTAGAGAAAATCGACCCAGCCAACGCTGTCAGATTTCTCAGGGAAAGGCACCAATATGAACTAGAAATCGCATTGAGAGAAAGAGATGGACAACCAATACAACCAGTTTCCATGCGATTATCACTCTGTCCAAGACTTCTCAAGTCCATGCACGGATTTGGATACTTCGACGACATAGCACCAAATGTGGATCTCAGAAGAATCACTGGGGATCATATTAAGCAGTGCATACAGAAGATTGCTGGTCCAAGAAGCGAAGAGAAGATTTGCTCAAGGAAGATCAATCATGCAGTATCAAGCCTAAAAATGGACACGACAATTGATGATGCCGGATGCAGAGTGTATCAACTAGCTGCCGACTTCGAAGACAAAATGGAGGAGATAGGATATAAGGATTTTCGTGAAAAAAACACAGAAATGGCTATCAAACTCATCACTCAGCGCTTTCACCCCCGGACTCTGCGCGAATACGTGACCGACGCATTCACATACAACGAAGAACTGCGCGAGAATTGGAAGGAGTTTCTGGAATATGCATCCAAGAAGGCAGAAAGCATACAAGAAATGAGCGAACGAATTTCGAATTCCGAAACAAACGCCAACCAAAAACACCACCAGTCGTCTAGCCGATCACGAAGGAGTAACAGTAACTCCAGAAGGAACCAGAGAAAAACAACTCTAACCGTGATTACAAATCTCACGGAAGCAGCATGAATGGGAATAATATGAACGAACTTCCAGCATGTTTGAATAAGAAATGTTCCATGAAACACTATCTACGAGACTGCAAGATGACACTGAAGGAAGAAAAACCCGGAATCATCCGTAAATGGAGAGAAGAGTGCAAGAATCGAGAAAGCTCAAACGCGACACCGGAAGGAAACCTGACGAGAAATGTCAGAGGAACACAGGCAGAAGATAATTCAATGATTGACACAGTGTTTGCAGGAATGGAGCGCAGACCAACCTGCGCGGACATCGGCAGTTGTATCAATCTAATGCCACCTGATCTCTTCCACACTCTCCGCTCCGGAAATGCAAATATGCAGATACAGCGACTAGAAGTGCCACGAAAATTCGAAATGGCAGTCAAGGAAGACTCCAATGGGCAAAACGTATTTGTCGAATGCGACAACATGGTCACATTGGACATACAGATAATCGTCAGACACGCGACAACACTCACCATTCGAAATGTCACTTGGTATGTCTCAACACAAAATGCAAACGATCCACTGCTGAGCAGAGGACTACTGACGGCACTCGGCCTAGACGCCAAGAAAGCCCTGGCTGCAGCGTGCGACAAATACAATGGATCGGTAGATGCGAATGAATTGCATCCCGACGACAACCATGTTAATGGAAGCATTGCAAGACTCCTGTCCGAGAATGGCGTATACCATTGCGACAGAGGGACAACTGATGAAAATGAAAATGACAACTCCATATACCTCGAACTTGGGCAAGACAAGGAAGAGGATATCAAAATGGCACTGGAAGAACTGGTGATAAAGTCAAGTAACAACGGTCTTTCTCATACAGGCGATAAGCATATGCGAGAAATGCTGCGCGAGTATAGAGATGTATTCAGGATCAGACTAGGAAACGACCCACCAGCAGACGTGGAACCAATGAAGGTGCAGATCACCTCAGATGCCACACCAATTCTCACACGAACTAGGAGATACAGTCCTGAACAACGGAAATACCTCACTGCCTTCCTGAATCGTGCACAGAGCTACGGATTTATCAAGCCTAACTACAACGCCACATGTGCTGCTGCACCACTATTGGTACTAAAACCAAAGTCGAAGAAATATCGCATCACTTTCGACTATAGACCTGTCAATGCTGCCACTCTGGCAGTCGGATGGCCCATGCCACATATCGACAGCGAGTGCGCCGACTTTGCAGGTAGCAAACATTTTGCCTCGATTGACTTCTGCTCGGGATATTGGCAATTACCCCTCGATGAAGGAAGCATGGACGTGTTAAGTTTCACTACCCCCGAAGGCATATTTTCTCCAACTCGCTCACCACAAGGCGCGAAAAACTCCGCTTCCAACTTTCAATCAAGAGTTGAACCATGCTTTGCATCACTACGAAATAATGTCAAAGCCTGGCAAGACGATTTTATCTTAAATCATAGTACGGAACATGGCCTACTCGAGACACTACGAGAATTCCTACAAATATGCCGTCAACGAAACCTTAAAGTTTCTGCAACAAAATGCGAGCTATACAGCACATCTATCAAATGGTGTGGAAGAATAATCGACGCCGCAGGAGTTCAGTTTGATCCAAAGAACTTGAATGGACTACAGAACATCACTACACCGGAGAACGCTGGAGAACTATCACAGTTCATCCACTGCCTACAATGGATGTCCTATTCTATACCGGACTTCGCCAGCCGGATAGAACCACTCAAACAAATTATCGAAGATGCATACAAATTAGCTGGCAAGCGCACCCGAAAGTCTATTGCAAGCATACCTCTCGCTAGACTGTCATGGGGCCGCATACACGTGAACGCATTCACTTCATTACATAACAGTCTTCGCGACTCAGTCAAACTTGCTCATCCTCACCCAAACAAACAGACGTGCATATACACGGACGCGTCTGACACTCACTGGGCTGCTGCTGTCACACAATGTGACGCAGACGAACTTCAAAAACCCACCATGTCGCAACGACACCAACCACTCGCATTCATCAGCTCAGCTTTCAGGAACAACGAACTGCATTGGACCACTTTCGAGAAGGAAGGATTTGCAGTTTACCAAGTCTTCAAAAAACTCGACTATCTATTGGTTGGACAACATGACACACACATCTACACAGACCACCGAAACCTCTTATTCATATTCAATCCGCTATCAATAGAGCCGACAATTGGCAGACACATTGTCAATAAGGTTCAAAGATGGGCACTCTATCTGTCCAGATTTCAATACACCATCGAGCACATAGCAGGAAACGAAAACGTCATGGCAGACATCATGACTAGATGGCTTGTTGGATACAGGAAGAAGCGCAATTCCGCAATACGCTCCATACGAGAAACATTGAAAAGCATGGACATTGTGGAATCACCATTCAAGGAAACATTCACCTGGCCTGACATTTCAACCATTCGTAAATCACAAATACACCACAGAAAACATGCACCACAACATGTTCACGCAGACAATGATGGAATGATGACAATAAGGAAGAAATTATGGATTCCTGACGATGACATTGAATTGCAGATGAAACTACTTGTCATTTCACACTGCGGTACTGGAGGTCACAGAGGTGCTGCTGCCACTGAGAGCACACTCAAAGAACAGCACTTTTGGAATAACATGACCAATGACACCAAGGTATTTGTACAGAACTGTGTACATTGCATCCTATCAAGAAGCGGTGAAAAAGTTCCCAGACCACTAGGACATAGCATACTGGCCAAAATACCTAATCACGTCCTGCACTTTGACTACCTCTACATGGGAAGAGGAATAGATGAATTGAAGTACATTTTAATATTGAAGGACAATCTATCAAGCTACGTCTGGCTTTGCCCTGCAAAAGTAGCTGAGGCTGAACACGTTGCTGAACAAATCCTGTCGTGGATAAAGACATTCTCAACGATGGATGTATTTGTATCCGACAGAGGTTCCCACTTCAAAAACAAGGTCATACGACATTTGACCAGAGAATATCGTATCAAGCATCATTTCACTACTGCATACTCCCCATGGAGTAACGGTTCTGTGGAGAGATGTTGCAAAGAAGTATTACGAGCAGCATCTGCACTGCTTTCCGAATTACGTCTTGCACCTCAAGACTGGCCGACGATTATACACATCATACAACGTGTCATGAACGAATCTCCACTGCAAAGACTCGGAAGAAGAGAGGACGGAACATACAGGTCCCCTCTGGAAGTTATGACAGGGACAAAACCAAACAGAGGAACAATTGGTTATATGAAAGATACAGGAGACAGAATGACATACACTCGCTGCAGACAAGTTGTCAACATTGACGAACTACAAAGATGTATCGACAAGATTCACCAAGATGTGGAAAAACTTGTCAGAGAAAACAGGGAATGGCATATCATAGAACATAACAAGCAAACGAAACTTGTCACACCCACATTTACTACTGGAGACTTTGTTTTAGTGCATCGAGCACAGAAGAAAGGTCATAAGCTATCTTTCAAATGGCAAGGACCACAAAGGATCACCAGAATAATTAGCGATTGGGTATATGAAGTAACAAGCCTCACTAATAACAAAACACAACGAGTACACGCTGTAAGGCTCATGCTATACAGAAATGATATGGATGGTGTTGATGCATCACCAGACCTCATACGACATGCATCACATACAGAGGCAGAATATGAGGACATAAAACATCTCAAGGACGTGAAGAAGAGAATGGGAAGATTCTACATTTATGTTGAATGGGATGGACTACCTGATCAAAAAGATCACACATGGGAGCCACTACAGAACATACATCAAGACGTTCCTGAAATGTTGAAAACATTCCTATCAAAACATCGGACGAAGACCGCCAAGGAAGCCATCAGACAACTTGATCAAAGCAAATGACATAATGATACTCTGTTCCAGAGCATGGGGCGGTGTAGCCATTTGTGGCTTGAAGCGATACAAGCTACAAAATATTTGCAGAATGCAAATAACAGACAACTTGAACTACCGTTGAAATAATTAGATAGAATACTTCAGACATATCACAAACGGATAGATAATGTTGATAACAATCAACATTGACTCCACAAACAACATTTAAGTGGAGATGAAATGCCCTCTAATAGAGAGAGAGCCATCATCAGAGGAGGCAATATCAGATCATCATCTGAAATGATCAACTTTGACCAGGATCAAAAACTCTGGTCATAAACAAAAATTAAACTAACTCCACAGTGTATCGAACATTGTCAAGAAAGGTCACAGGATATTGCGAAGAGAGGAACAAAGATTCGCTACAGATATATATCTGTTGTTGACTGGAACTTCTCAACATTTGACCCTTAACACTTGTTGAACTGTTCAGTTTGACATCACCAATCTGACGTTTCTTTCAAGACAAAAACCGTACCAGACAACAGAACACTGTTGAGCATAAAGCATAAACATCCTCCGACAATCACGAAAAGGAAGGATCTCGAACAGACACATTGATCTGTCACGGCAGCACACAGGAAAAACGGAGCCACCTCCGATCACGCCAAAATGGCTGAAGCTACAAGAAGCAGGAACAAAACCACAAACAACCGGGCTCCTCTAATATTTGAGCCCATTGCGCATCCAAAACTAGAGAAAATCGACCCAGCCAACGCTGTCAGATTTCTCAGGGAAAGGCACCAATATGAACTAGAAATCGCATTGAGAGAAAGAGATGGACAACCAATACAACCAGTTTCCATGCGATTATCACTCTGTCCAAGACTTCTCAAGTCCATGCACGGATTTGGATACTTCGACGACATAGCACCAAATGTGGATCTCAGAAGAATCACTGGGGATCATATTAAGCAGTGCATACAGAAGATTGCTGGTCCAAGAAGCGAAGAGAAGATTTGCTCAAGGAAGATCAATCATGCAGTATCAAGCCTAAAAATGGACACGACAATTGATGATGCCGGATGCAGAGTGTATCAACTAGCTGCCGACTTCGAAGACAAAATGGAGGAGATAGGATATAAGGATTTTCGTGAAAAAAACACAGAAATGGCTATCAAACTCATCACTCAGCGCTTTCACCCCCGGACTCTGCGCGAATACGTGACCGACGCATTCACATACAACGAAGAACTGCGCGAGAATTGGAAGGAGTTTCTGGAATATGCATCCAAGAAGGCAGAAAGCATACAAGAAATGAGCGAACGAATTTCGAATTCCGAAACAAACGCCAACCAAAAACACCACCAGTCGTCTAGCCGATCACGAAGGAGTAACAGTAACTCCAGAAGGAACCAGAGAAAAACAACTCTAACCGTGATTACAAATCTCACGGAAGCAGCATGAATGGGAATAATATGAACGAACTTCCAGCATGTTTGAATAAGAAATGTTCCATGAAACACTATCTACGAGACTGCAAGATGACACTGAAGGAAGAAAAACCCGGAATCATCCGTAAATGGAGAGAAGAGTGCAAGAATCGAGAAAGCTCAAACGCGACACCGGAAGGAAACCTGACGAGAAATGTCAGAGGAACACAGGCAGAAGATAATTCAATGATTGACACAGTGTTTGCAGGAATGGAGCGCAGACCAACCTGCGCGGACATCGGCAGTTGTATCAATCTAATGCCACCTGATCTCTTCCACACTCTCCGCTCCGGAAATGCAAATATGCAGATACAGCGACTAGAAGTGCCACGAAAATTCGAAATGGCAGTCAAGGAAGACTCCAATGGGCAAAACGTATTTGTCGAATGCGACAACATGGTCACATTGGACATACAGATAATCGTCAGACACGCGACAACACTCACCATTCGAAATGTCACTTGGTATGTCTCAACACAAAATGCAAGCGATCCACTGCTGAGCAGAGGACTACTGACGGCACTCGGCCTAGACGCCAAGAAAGCCCTGGCTGCAGCGTGCGACAAATACAATGGATCGGTAGATGCGAATGAATTGCATCCCGACGACAACCATGTTAATGGAAGCATTGCAAGACTCCTGTCCGAGAATGGCGTATACCATTGCGACAGAGGGACAACTGATGAAAATGAAAATGACAACTCCATATACCTCGAACTTGGGCAAGACAAGGAAGAGGATATCAAAATGGCACTGGAAGAACTGGTGATAAAGTCAAGTAACAACGGTCTTTCTCATACAGGCGATAAGCATATGCGAGAAATGCTGCGCGAGTATAGAGATGTATTCAGGATCAGACTAGGAAACGACCCACCAGCAGACGTGGAACCAATGAAGGTGCAGATCACCTCAGATGCCACACCAATTCTCACACGAACTAGGAGATACAGTCCTGAACAACGGAAATACCTCACTGCCTTCCTGAATCGTGCACAGAGCTACGGATTTATCAAGCCTAACTACAACGCCACATGGCTGCTGCACCACTATTGGTACTAAAACCAAAGTCGAAGAAATATCGCATCACTTTCGACTATAGACCTGTCAATGCTGCCACTCTGGCAGTCGGATGGCCCATGCCACATATCGACAGCGAGTGCGCCGACTTTGCAGGTAGCAAACATTTTGCCTCGATTGACTTCTGCTCGGGATATTGGCAATTACCCCTCGATGAAGGAAGCATGGACGTGTTAAGTTTCACTACCCCCGAAGGCATATTTTCTCCAACTCGCTCACCACAAGGCGCGAAAAACTCCGCTTCCAACTTTCAATCAAGAGTTGAACCATGCTTTGCATCACTACGAAATAATGTCAAAGCCTGGCAAGACGATTTTATCTTAAATCATAGTACGGAACATGGCCTACTCGAGACACTACGAGAATTCCTACAAATATGCCGTCAACGAAACCTTAAAGTTTCTGCAACAAAATGCGAGCTATACAGCACATCTATCAAATGGTGTGGAAGAATAATCGACGCCGCAGGAGTTCAGTTTGATCCAAAGAACTTGAATGGACTACAGAACATCACTACACCGGAGAACGCTGGAGAACTATCACAGTTCATCCACTGCCTACAATGGATGTCCTATTCTATACCGGACTTCGCCAGCCGGATAGAACCACTCAAACAAATTATCGAAGATGCATACAAATTAGCTGGCAAGCGCACCCGAAAGTCTATTGCAAGCATACCTCTCGCTAGACTGTCATGGGGCCGCATACACGTGAACGCATTCACTTCATTACATAACAGTCTTCGCGACTCAGTCAAACTTGCTCATCCTCACCCAAACAAACAGACGTGCATATACACGGACGCGTCTGACACTCACTGGGCTGCTGTTGTCACACAATGTGACGCAGACGAACTTCAAAAACCCACCATGTCGCAACGACACCAACCACTCGCATTCATCAGCTCAGCTTTCAGGAACAACGAACTGCATTGGACCACTTTCGAGAAGGAAGGATTTGCAGTTTACCAAGTCTTCAAAAAACTCGACTATCTATTGGTTGGACAACATGACACACACATCTACACAGACCACCGAAACCTCTTATTCATATTCAATCCGCTATCAATAGAGCCGACAATTGGCAGACACATTGTCAATAAGGTTCAAAGATGGGCACTCTATCTGTCCAGATTTCAATACACCATCGAGCACATAGCAGGAAACGAAAACGTCATGGCAGACATCATGACTAGATGGCTTGTTGGATACAGGAAGAAGCGCAATTCCGCAATACGCTCCATACGAGAAACATTGAAAAGCATGGACATTGTGGAATCACCATTCAAGGAAACATTCACCTGGCCTGACATTTCAACCATTCGTAAATCACAAATACACCACAGAAAACATGCACCACAACATGTTCACGCAGACAATGATGGAATGATGACAATAAGGAAGAAATTATGGATTCCTGACGATGACATTGAATTGCAGATGAAACTACTTGTCATTTCACACTGCGGTACTGGAGGTCACAGAGGTGCTGCTGCCACTGAGAGCACACTCAAAGAACAGCACTTTTGGAATAACATGACCAATGACACCAAGGTATTTGTACAGAACTGTGTACATTGCATCCTATCAAGAAGCGGTGAAAAAGTTCCCAGACCACTAGGACATAGCATACTGGCCAAAATACCTAATCACGTCCTGCACTTTGACTACCTCTACATGGGAAGAGGAATAGATGAATTGAAGTACATTTTAATATTGAAGGACAATCTATCAAGCTACGTCTGGCTTTGCCCTGCAAAAGTAGCTGAGGCTGAACACGTTGCTGAACAAATCCTGTCGTGGATAAAGACATTCTCAACGATGGATGTATTTGTATCCGACAGAGGTTCCCACTTCAAAAACAAGGTCATACGACATTTGACCAGAGAATATCGTATCAAGCATCATTTCACTACTGCATACTCCCCATGGAGTAACGGTTCTGTGGAGAGATGTTGCAAAGAAGTATTACGAGCAGCATCTGCACTGCTTTCCGAATTACGTCTTGCACCTCAAGACTGGCCGACGATTGTACACATCATACAACGTGTCATGAACGAATCTCCACTGCAAAGACTCGGAAGAAGAGAGGACGGAACATACAGGTCCCCTCTGGAAGTTATGACAGGGACAAAACCAAACAGAGGAACAATTGGTTATATGAAAGATACAGGAGACAGAATGACATACACTCGCTGCAGACAAGTTGTCAACATTGACGAACTACAAAGATGTATCGACAAGATTCACCAAGATGTGGAAAAACTTGTCAGAGAAAACAGGGAATGGCATATCATAGAACATAACAAGCAAACGAAACTTGTCACACCCACATTTACTACTGGAGACTTTGTTTTAGTGCATCGAGCACAGAAGAAAGGTCATAAGCTATCTTTCAAATGGCAAGGACCACAAAGGATCACCAGAATAATTAGCGATTGGGTATATGAAGTAACAAGCCTCACTAATAACAAAACACAACGAGTACACGCTGTAAGGCTCATGCTATACAGAAATGATATGGATGGTGTTGATGCATCACCAGACCTCATACGACATGCATCACATACAGAGGCAGAATATGAGGACATAAAACATCTCAAGGACGTGAAGAAGAGAATGGGAAGATTCTACATTTATGTTGAATGGGATGGACTACCTGATCAAAAAGATCACACATGGGAGCCACTACAGAACATACATCAAGACGTTCCTGAAATGTTGAAAACATTCCTATCAAAACATCGGACGAAGACCGCCAAGGAAGCCATCAGACAACTTGATCAAAGCAAATGACATAATGATACTCTGTTCCAGAGCATGGGGCGGTGTAGCCATTTGTGGCTTGAAGCGATACAAGCTACAAAATATTTGCAGAATGCAAATAACAGACAACTTGAACTACCGTTGAAATAATTAGATAGAATACTTCAGACATATCACAAACGGATAGATAATGTTGATAACAATCAACATTGACTCCACAAACAACATTTAAGTGGAGATGAAATGCCCTCTAATAGAGAGAGAGCCATCATCAGAGGAGGCAATATCAGATCATCATCTGAAATGATCAACTTTGACCAGGATCAAAAACTCTGGTCATAAACAAAAATTAAACTAACTCCACAGTGTATCGAACATTGTCAAGAAAGGTCACAGGATATTGCGAAGAGAGGAACAAAGATTCGCTACAGATATATCTGTTGTTGACTGGAACTTCTCAACATTTGACCCTTAACACTTGTTGAACTGTTCAGTTTGACATCACCAATCTGACGTTTCTTTCAAGACAAAAACCGTACCAGACAACAGAACACTGTTGAGCATAAAGCATAAACATCCTCCGACAATCACGAAAAGGAAGGATCTCGAACAGACACATTGATCTGTCACGGCAGCACACAGGAAAAACGGAGCCACCTCCGATCACGCCAAAATGGCTGAAGCTACAAGAAGCAGGAACAAAACCACAAACAACCGGGCTCCTCTAATATTTGAGCCCATTGCGCATCCAAAACTAGAGAAAATCGACCCAGCCAACGCTGTCAGATTTCTCAGGGAAAGGCACCAATATGGACTAGAAATCGCATTGAGAGAAAGAGATGGACAACCAATACAACCAGTTTCCATGCGATTATCACTCTGTCCAAGACTTCTCAAGTCCATGCACGGATTTGGATACTTCGACGACATAGCACCAAATGTGGATCTCAGAAGAATCACTGGGGATCATATTAAGCAGTGCATACAGAAGATTGCTGGTCCAAGAAGCGAAGAGAAGATTTGCTCAAGGAAGATCAATCATGCAGTATCAAGCCTAAAAATGGACACGACAATTGATGATGCCGGATGCAGAGTGTATCAACTAGCTGCCGACTTCGAAGACAAAATGGAGGAGATAGGATATAAGGATTTTCGTGAAAAAAACACAGAAATGGCTATCAAACTCATCACTCAGCGCTTTCACCCCCGGACTCTGCGCGAATACGTGACCGACGCATTCACATACAACGAAGAACTGCGCGAGAATTGGAAGGAGTTTCTGGAATATGCATCCAAGAAGGCAGAAAGCATACAAGAAATGAGCGAACGAATTTCGAATTCCGAAACAAACGCCAACCAAAAACACCACCAGTCGTCTAGCCGATCACGAAGGAGTAACAGTAACTCCAGAAGGAACCAGAGAAAAACAACTCTAACCGTGATTACAAATCTCACGGAAGCAGCATGAATGGGAATAATATGAACGAACTTCCAGCATGTTTGAATAAGAAATGTTCCATGAAACACTATCTACGAGACTGCAAGATGACACTGAAGGAAGAAAAACCCGGAATCATCCGTAAATGGAGAGAAGAGTGCAAGAATCGAGAAAGCTCAAACGCGACACCGGAAGGAAACCTGACGAGAAATGTCAGAGGAACACAGGCAGAAGATAATTCAATGATTGACACAGTGTTTGCAGGAATGGAGCGCAGACCAACCTGCGCGGACATCGGCAGTTGTATCAATCTAATGCCACCTGATCTCTTCCACACTCTCCGCTCCGGAAATGCAAATATTCAGATACAGCGACTAGAAGTGCCACGAAAATTCGAAATGGCAGTCAAGGAAGACTCCAATGTGTAGGACCAGCCGGGATGGCAGGCACTAAGAGAGTTCTAGAATCGCTTGCCTTGTCAGGGCGTGTTGAACCGTAACGCGCTCGTGAACTTGCGTTTCGCACGTCGCTCGGTCGCGCTGGCGAACGGGTGGTACAACGGCGGAACGCGCAGGGTCGATCGCAACACGGGATTCGCGGGCCGGCGCAAGCCGTGATCTCAGGGGGAGATCACCGAGTAAACTCGAGCTCAACACGATCCACGCAGGGGTCGTAAATCCCTGGCCTAGCGGTAGGCGACGCAACGCGCGGTCTCGCGGTGCGACGCAATTCGACAGTCGGTAAACGCGGCGCGCGCGCACGTATGTCGGCGATCGTGAGCAATCCGCACGCAACGTTGTAACGCAATCGGTCCTCGCGACGCGCTCAACGCTTAACTCGTAGCTGCGAAAGTGCTGACTGTTTATTGGTAGGGTGCGAAGCCATGCGACCACTAATACCTAACTTACTTGGGACAGGCTGTCCTTGTGTGGCCGCCGGCGGCGGCCGCACGCTCGCACGCAAAAAGGGAAATATTTGGGAAAAAGACTTTCGTCATAAAAAACCCAAAAAAGGGGAAATAAAGGGAAATTCGCGGAAATCGCTACACGTGGCGCGGCTCGCGGTTTTCGTGGCAACGTACGCGCGCACGCGCTCGCATTGACGCTCCGTGACACGTAATCAAGGCGCCACGCGTACGCTCGCTTACTAAACTAACTCAAACGGATGCTTGCGGACTAACGTAAACGCGCGCGCTCGCATCGGTTCCATCGACCAACTTAAATTGCGCCACACTCCCCCCGACTAACTCCACAGCGCGTCCTCGCGCGTAGCGTTCTCGTGCACACCTTCAGCTCTCTTCTGTCTTCTTCTCCTCTTCCAATCTTCTGCTTCTCTTCCATCCTTCGGCTTCTCTTCCATCCTTCTGCTTCTCTTCCATCCTTCTGTCTCCATTCCGCGCGCGCTCGCTCCGTTAACGCTACACGCACTCGCGCTTCGTAAGTCGCGCGATAATAACGCTCTGCCGAGTTGGCTTCGCGCCGGCGCTGCGTCTCGCGACGAACCGTCGACGCCCACGAACGCGTCTCCTCGCCCTGCGCGTATCGCGTTCCTTCTCTTTCAAGCCCGGAGAGTCCCTATTACATGTCCATGGCGCAAGCATCCTCCTCAACCGTACCCGTACCCGCGAGCGGCCGTGGCGGCAGTGGCGTCGTTGCGTCGTCTGATGTTGTCGCCACGGTGGATGCGACCGCGACTCCAACTTCTGCATCTGCTGCGCGTTCTGGGGAGCGGCGTCCCGCTTCGTTCGGTTCCTGCGCCTGCGTCCGTTTCGCTTCCGTCGGCCGCGCAAGACGCTCCCGAGTCGATTCCGCGCGCGCGCTACGACGACCCGATCGCGTTCCGATTTATGCCACGCCCTACGTCTGTGTTCTCGGAAATGGACGCGGACGTCCACAACCTCTAGTACACCTAGTATACTAGGCGGACGTCCATGTTCTCCAGTATTTTGGATGTCCGCCTAGAACTGGACGTCCATGCGGTCCTAGTACGTCTAGTTACTAGGACGCCATTCATTGTTTCTAGTACCACGGATGTCCCCCTCGAGATGGACTTCCGCCATGTCTAGTCCACCTAGGACGGGCGCCGGTTCAGAAATTCAAAAATTCGAGCCCAGAAATTTCTGCCGCCGTGCTCGACATGGATGTCCGCATCCATCACGGCGAACCACTCTATTTTTCCTTGTCGGTCGACTCCAATTTTGTCTTTAATTTTTCATCCTCTCGCTCACACCCCCTTCCTGTTGGTGCTCACCTCCCCCGTACTGTACCTCAAACACCCCCAATACACACTCTAGCACGCATTTTCAGCTACCTATCCCCGCCTCCACGATGCACACCTCCATTCCATACCTACTTTTCTGATCTACCGTACAGATTCGTATAACCAGTCCTCATACTACCTCAGAATAGGGAAAACACCCTCTATCTCCTCGACCATGCTCTCCCCCAGCACCTTTGCAACGTATTTTTCGTCAATACCCTCTCTCCTCTACATTCAGCCCTCTCCTTCGCCGTCTCCACAAACTTCCCCTGCAGCTTACTCTCGAAAACCTCTCACTCCCCATCCTGAACCCAATCTGGTCCACCAGTCCCTCCTTCAGCTGCTCCATGCCCCCCACGCCATCCGCATCTTCGATACCGTATACAGCACCACCAGCGGCCCACGCTCCGCTCCCCCGCCGTCTCCCCAGAAACCTCCCGCTCTGAACCACATATCAAACCCCCACTTCGCACCCATCCTCCCATTCCCCTCCCCCCCCAAATACAATAAACCCTTCTTCTCCATCACATCCTCCACTCACCACAGCCAGAACAGACGCTACCCCCTCCCCCTCTTTCTCCCACTTTCCTAAAAAAAACCCTCCTCTCGGGGCCCTTCAACCGCACCTCCTACGGTTCCCACCTAAACATCTCCTCTGCCCTCACTACCCCAACACCCCGCAGCGTCTCCCCAATCCCCATAATGTGCTCGTCGGCACTCCTCTCCGAATCACACTCCAATGTAAACCCCCATTCCGTACATTTCCCACATCCTCATACCACAGAAGAATTTTCTTCCTCTCCCACCTCACCCTTAAAACCTCCATCGGCTCCATGTAAATTTCGATGTAAATATTTTCCAACTATGCAATCTCAAACATGTATGAGCGTATGCCTTTCCGCTTTTTCAACCCTGAATATTAGTACTCATGTATTCATAAAATAGGGCCACCCACATCCTATCCGTTCTGCAAGCTTTACAAACCACCAGACGCATACTCTACAACTATACAAAAAACAATACTCGCTATTTCGGACGACGCGGTACACAAGTAGCGTAGTCCCAATTTTCTGTATCGCCTTTCCTGATGCATAAAAGTGAGAAAACACGTCCAGAAGTATATCAGAAAATGAGTGCGAGAGTTTCTGCACGGGAGATGATGGGCCACCAAATTGATTTTCGGAAATTTTAGAATTTTGGGCTGGCCAGCAATGCAATTGAGCCGGACATCCACTAGACGTCCATTTTGGGTTGTTCGTGTGCTGCTCACATCCACGCATTACAGCAACCACGCAGGCGGGTCTACTGCTCATATGAAGTGCACATAGTATGTGCAGCATGACGGGTGAGTAGTGTTGTCGTGAGAGAGTAGGGTGGGAGCATGCCGAAACAAGGACTATGACTTCGCCCTGGCGTAGAGCCTGAGCCTGGAATCGACCCTTCGTGAGATGTGGCTTTGCTTACAGTTGGTGCTTACAGAAGCCAGCGATGGCCCCACTCGGGGCGGCGGCGGTTCCTGGGGCCGTTGTGGCCAAATTAGACACCTTGATTTGAATTAAAATTTGGGCTATTCTCCAAAAACATGCACATGTGAACATGTTTTTGAGATGGGGTGTGCCGTACGGCACTTTCGAACGCTCAAATCGATATAATTTGCAATTTTTTTTCTGACTGAAATTTTAGAATTTCTGGGCTGACCAGCAATGCAATTGAGCTGGACATCCACCGGACGTCCATTTCAGGTTGGTCGAATATTGCGCATGGATACAGTTTTGCAGCTATTTTTCAGCCGAACATTTTAGAATCTCAGCGCTGGCCAGCAATGCAATCGAGCCGGACTTCCACTGGACGTCCATTTCAAGCTAGGCGAGTGCTGCACATTTGCTTGCATCGCAGCAACTAAGCAAGTGATGAGAGCACCAAGAACCCATTCCGAAAATGGGAATCGGCTGCAAACGGCTCAAGCTGTTTGCAGCCGATTAGGGAAGTTCCCTGGTAGGCAGCTGGATGTCTGGATGTCAATGGCTGCAAGCATGGAAATTTGGCTACCGCACGGCGCATACACACTGCAGCACATCACTGACGCATGCGACAGATGGGTGCAGCAGTGCGTGGTTGTTTGTGTGTTTGTGTGGTGTATGACGAACATTGTGGTATCCCTAGGCGTGCACTGGTACAAAACGTTTGGACTGCCCCATCGGTCGTACTTTGACGCATTTACATGCATCGGAGAACGACCAAGGAGGTAGAGCATCCACCGCTCGCTGTGGCTGAGCGTCCAAATTGGAGGGCTTGGGGCAATGGTTCTGTAGCATTCATTTATAGGACGCCCACCACTGATAACTGAGCTCCACGGTGGGTTGTAGTATTCATGGTGTTGTCCTGCATTGGTGGACGTCGAAAACAACGAGTATTCCAGTAAATGTCCAAGCTGAACAGCTCAGCAGAGGATGATGATGGATGTGAAGGCGGATGGATGAGGCCAGCAGGAACGTTTCTGCAAGATGGGCGGAGTGGGTGAGGTGAGGAGGAGGGGCGCTCGGGGCGCTTGGTAGCTTCTGGGGGCCGTTGTGGCCACATCAGAATCGAGCCTATGTCCGGGGACGTCTGAATTGCTTTATTTTTTGGGCTATTCTCAAAAACATGCACATGTGAACATGTTTTTGAGATGAGGGTGTGCCGTACGGCACTTTCGACCGCCAAATCGATGTATTTTTGCAATTTTTTTCTGACTGAAATTTTAGAATTCCTGGGCTCCCCAGCAATGCAATTGCACAATTGTTGAAATGCGATACATTTAATTTAGTTGCAATTCGATGGCAATCTGCATTCCCCACAATGCTCCGTCCCGCTGAAACCAAGAGTACCAATTGCACTGCGTCTCCTACAAGCATCCAAAGCCTCATTGATGCATGTGAGAAAAAAACCTTAGTCGGACTCTTCTGCATAGTCACAAACACCTCCGTCCGCCCCTCGTTATCCCCGCCACACAAGTTCACCATGTCCCTCTCCAAGTAGGTTTATGACCGTCACGCTGGAGACACAGTTTCGTCTCGTTCCAGTTCACTACTTTTCTAGGCGCATATGCAGCGTTGTATACCTTTTCCACTGAGCGTGGTGTCAACGCCTCTTCAGCTGTCGTGACCCGCCAGGGGCTCGATAGCATCTCCATTTCTGACGGTTCTGCGTGCGCATCTTAAATGCAAGAATCCCACACGCATTCATGCACAGAATCTCATCTCCATAGTCGAAGTTGGGATTCTAGAGGGCGAGAGACCATCTGCGATTCGCGTTTCGGTCCCTGCAGCTCGTGAACGAGACTGCAGGTTGACGATGTAGCCGATGGCGTCCCAATCTCCACCTAATGTGGCGAATTTTTGGTCTTCAGATACAGCAATTTCGCTAATCTCCTTGTCAATCGGGTCATGGCACTCTCATGGGGCGACGACGTCATCCTATCCCGGCGATCACATCGCTGACACGCCGCACTTCGATGCGCTGTGTGCTTGGATAGACTACCAAGGAACGCCGTCCCGCTGATAGCGCAAACGCCTTCGCACCTGTGATTAGTGCGTTGCAGGTACGCGTTGCTCGTTGCAAGTAGGTTGTTTGTTTATGTCCACCTAGCATACAAAAATGCTCTCCGTCTTCCCGTGCAAGTGTGATGAGCTCGGACCGTGTTGGTGACAGTAGAAGGCACTTTATATTTGACATGCGCCCACCTTCAACTGAATGTATTTGTTGCAGTTACTGTCCGTCGCACTGGATATTCCACGCACAGAATTATCACTGCTACCTGAATACAGCCCTCATCCCGTGCTGTCGAATGCAACGTAAACCACCCAATCTCAGTGACCCACGACTGGCCAGTCTTCCTCGCAGTGTTCATCGACACTCCATATGCGCACACTATATCCATGCATCAAATTCGACCACTCGTTCAATGATGCTTCAATCGGCACAAATAATACTTGCGTCGTGATTCATATCACTGACCCTTTCCATTGTTTCAATGTTCAATACATGCACTTGGTGGCTGGATAAAGATCTAGTTATTTTGCCAATGGATTCTGCAGAATAGAAAGGCCACGATCCATCAATTGTCTTGCACGGGTTTCACTTCTTGTCCTAATGGTGTGCTTACCACGCTCAG
>JALQPE010000563.1:0-29890 GCA_030407315.1 Asparagopsis taxiformis | reverse complement strand
TAATCGTGCCTCTATGTTCGAGGTTATCGAGTTCTGCGTTCCATGACTTTGCCCATCCCGCACTATCGGGCGCATTGCAGGCTTCAGAGAGGTTTTGGGTGATGTAAACGTGGGGTGCGGAAGGAGTTGTGCTGTATATGTGCTTGGTATTTGTGTGGATGGGTTGGTACCGTTTTAGTCGGGTCGGTATGTGGATCATACAGCTTGAAGTCGTGAACCCTGCATCGTGACACTGTGCAGGTAGATTTGTCGTATACATAGTAGTGATTGCATCATAACGCCCTAAGTATTGCATTAATGTCGCTCTGGGTTGCAGTTGGTGATAGGCTGGCGGTTGTAGACGAAACCATATTGCCAACAAATGTGAGAAAATTGAGGGGGACGTCGGGAATGGAATTAGTCCAGAGTGATAGGGAGTTTGGCCATGGGCTGAATGGGGGGCGTGATTGTGATGCTCAGTGGCGGCGCGTAGTGCATAATCCCAGAGGTGGTGTGACAATTTGGAGGAGTGGAGCATTGAGCGGACAGTTTCTAGAAGAGTTCGTTGACTCTTTCGGCTAAGGAATTCTCTTGCGGTGTATAGGGTGTGGTGGGGTGCGTAGCGACATGATTTTGGTTGTAGAAGGTTTGGAGATCTTTGGAGAAGTATTCGCGGCCATTGTCCATGGTGATGTCAGTTATGCGATATGGGGTAGTGTGGTGTATATGTGATATGAAGTCTTTGATGTATGCTGCCGCCAGATTTTTGCGTGGTGCAATGTGAACATGGAGGTATCGGCTGAATTCGTCTATGAACGTTGCAAAGTATAGGTTTTTTTCGAGGGATTCGACTCGAAATGGCCCGCATATGTCAGTGTGGATGTGGGAACACAGGGAGGCTATACGTGGTCTGGAATAGAAAGGGGCTGAAACTTGTTTACCAACTGCGCATCCAGTGCAGGTAATTTTTGGCGGTGGTTCTTTCAAGGTATTGGGGAGGCCAGTGACAAGTCCTTTGATGGCTAGTGATGGATGCGTGAGGGGTGTAAGTGGCCAAGACGAAGGTGCCAATTATGATAGTCCTGGACAGTGCGTGTGTGTGGTTTTTGTAATACAATTGAAGGTGTGACTTGCTGTGTGGGCATTGTTTGAAGTGTCTTGTTAGTTGTGTGGCAGGGGCGATGTTTTGTGTTCGTGGAAGAGACCGGGAAGGGGTGGGTTGGGGGGTATCGAAAAGGGTTTAGTTGACGGGATGGTGAGGGTGGTCTAGCAGTTGGTTTGGTGCGGTTACCTGTATAGCGGTGGTAGGTTGTTGCGTATTTGTTCTGCGTGATGAGGGACTGGGGTTGAGGATGGTTCTTTGTGGAGGGGGTAGACGCTTGCTGGGAGGTTGACGGAAATTACTAGGCGGGATATGGGAAACGCGATTTTTAGTGCGTGCGGTATTGCGTGTTGCAGCGCGGAATGGTTTGGGCACGGTGGTGTGTGGCTCTGGGGTGTGTTCCGCGGTTGTGTAGAGGATTTGCCAGAGGTATCCGGCGGTCGAAGAGTGCGTATGCCATGACATTGGGAGATAAAGTGGGTTGTGGGGGGTCTTGTGGTAGTATGTGAGTGGTCGCGTTTGCGCTTGATGCCACGAGTAGTAGTGAGGAAGTAAAGCCCGTTTCGTCTTGTGGCTTTGGCTTAGGTGATCCCTGGGGGTGGAGGAGGTTGTGGCCTCGTTATGTATGCAGCTTGTTTTGGAAAACAAACATCGTGATTGGATGTGAGCTGGCCTACTGAAAGGAGGTTGTGATGTGCGTTGGGGAGACATACTGCTTGAGGTATGTTGAATATTGTGTCGTTGTTAACACGGATGGTGGCTGGTCCTTGATGTGTTGTGAGCGCATGGTCGCCGTTGGCCGTTATGGAGGGATTGGTGTGTGGGGTCATAGTCGGTTGTGGGTGACGTAAATGCGTCGGTATAGCGCCAGAGTCCAGTAAGTATGAAGAAGTGGAGGAGCCATTTATTGTACTGTCTGTCATATTTGTTCATGCTGGTAATCGGTGATATGTGGGTGCCGTCACCCTGTTGTGGTAGTGGTGACGCATGGGAGGACTGTGGTAATTGGTATATGGTCGGTGGTGTGTGAGGCGCGATGACGTAGTGGGGTTCGGTGCTGTGGATAGGTGAGTGCATATAGTGCGGAGTGTAGTGATCCATGTTTTGGGGAAGTGAGGCTACGGCATGTGCGTTGTGAGTTGCACGAGCCGTGTTGTTGCGCGCATTTTGTTTCTGAAGGAGATTTCGTCTGGTGTAGAGGATAGAGTTGAATGGGTCGCGTGCCGTGGAGGGTACACCATTGGCCGTGGTAGCCATGCGGGGCGGGAATATGTGTGGCAAGCGAGGGTCTTGGTTGTGTTGAGGTGTATTTCGGTTTGTGTTGTGCTCGGAGTGATGGGTACCACTGGTGGGGGGAGGGGGGTTGTGTTAGGTTGATAAGGTGGTTGGGACGGAGGGGGGTAATGGGGTGTGTGAGGGTTGATCGATTGGTATGTCGGTGAGGGAATTTGGTGTGGTGATGAGGGAGTGTGGGGTGTGGGAGTAGCTTTTTCATGCTCTACAAGCATGTTATAGACGAGTTCCAGGGATGGACGTCTTCCGTCGTGAAAGTTGTGGAAGGCCAGTTCTCTTAGTAGAGAGTACCATTCAGGGAGGTGATGCAAACCATTTAGGACGAATGTATGTTTTGTTTTGTTCGTCATCAATGTTTGGGAATGCGGAGTGTAACATGATGTCGCGTAGCTCATTATGCTGATCGATGTAGTTTTGGATAGGAGTTCCAAGTTTGTGCTTTAGCTCGTTTGCTCGTCGCCGGAGTTTGCTTCAGAATGTTGAGGAGGTATTATTGATAACTTGTCCTTGAGGTAGTGATAGAGGATAGTTGGGGGCTGTTGAGGAGGGTGGGGCTGATGGTCTTCAGGATGTCTTGTGAGAGGTGTGGGAGTATGAGCAGCCTGGTGAGTGCGATCTTGTGATGGTGTTCGTGGAGAGCGATTGGATCATCAGGGGTAGGCGGTTGTGGGCCATGAAGGTAGGGAAGGAGATTGTGGATAGTTGCTAAGCTGTCCACAGTGTGGATCCATTGTAAGAGGTTGTTGTGGGTGAGTGGGGGTATGTCGAAATGGGTGGGGGTGGGGAGGGAAAGGGATGGGAGTATGGAGGGTGCGGTGAGAGGTTGATTGGGTGGAGAGGGTGGTTGTGTCATGGTGATGGAGGGAGGAGTTGAGCTTGGTGATAGTTCAAGGAGGGCTTGGGTGAGGAGGTTCTGAGGAAGGTGATCAAGTTCAAGTTGACGTTGGCGCAGTAGGTGTGTAGCGCGTGCGGCGCTCAGCTCGTGGGTTGAATGTAGTTGGTGGCGGTATTGTGGCGATGTTGTTGTGGGCTTGTTGATGGTGTCAGAGGTGTGGGAGGGTGGGATTGTGTTGTGATCGAAAACGTCTGGGCTCATAACCTGTTGAATGTTCGTCGTTGCATGCTCATGCATTTTATTGTTTGTTCGTCGTCCTTGAGACGGTTTAAATACTCTTGCTAGTGTACTGTAATTGGATATGCTGTAATGTTGGGATGATCATCCGACATTAACTGTGTCGGACTTCAGTATAGTGCTCCGGTCAGGCTACCAAAAATACTGTGTGCCACGAGAGGTGAATCCCGAATAATGTATCATTACTGACGGTAGAAAAACTTCTTCCCCAATTGACCTCATCAGTACAGGAGAGGCAGCGAAGAATATCTCAACAGTCTGATTGAAAGCAATTTTAAAATTTAAATTTAATTTCGTTACAGCCGTCATATGACTAACCATCTTGCGTCCAGGTACCGCTCTGCAGCCTCGCATGTGTCAAGAAAATACTCGTCTCCGCTCATAATTTCGTCGTGAGCTAGGCAGGAATTATGACGCAATCGACGGCAACCTTTCCTCTGTCTCCGATCCCACCCACTCGTCGCATTGAATGGTGGGAAGATCTCAAGATCACATATGCCTATCTTACTCCGACTACGCCGGACTAGATATCGTATCACATGTTGTGTCCTGAGATCATCCGCGCGTACAACAAAATTGTTGCAGCCATTATATATTGGCTGCATCACCCTTCGCTGCATTGGAATGAGCCTATTGGCTTCAATACATTGAACAAGATCTGGAATGCGCAAAACCCTTTTGGGAGTCAACTAATCGTTAGTCGCATTCTTGCACTCGCCCATACTGTCTCGGTTCTGCAAAAAACACTCCCTTATAGACGCACTTGGCACAAATTGGTGGAGATTGCATTGCGAAGGAGTGTACCGGTCTTGAGTGAGGACATTATAAAGTTTATCTTGAATGCAGATTAGATTTCGATCCCTTCAAACACTCCACTCACCGCAACGTGCACCGAAAAACTATGCGGATGAAACTAGACTGATCTGAATGTAATGCAGTCATCCTGCCATTGCAAATCCCGACTGTGGTAATTTTCAGAAAGTGGGGTGTGTTTTAGCTCGCAACGGCGCTTGGCATGGAAAACGATTTACTGGTTGGAGGCGAATGAAAGTTTACTCCAAGGGCAGCATCTATGGACTTCGGTCCGGCGGAAGTAGTCGGCGCTGAAGATAGACCATTGATTGCAGTGAGTTGTAGTTAAGAATATAGAACTCAAGTATCACTCGCGAGGGTATTTGTATTGCGAAAATCATAAAGCGGGACATCGGTTTGTAATGGCGGGAAAATATGGATAGGGGAGGTAATTGCCATTTGTGGTCAACGTTAAACCTCTACCAATTAGTCTGCAGAGCTACCTCCTCTCCATAGCACTCATAGAAAGCAAATTGACAGGATCATTTTCTGCGTTAGTCCGTATCACAATGATGTTGAAATCTTGGAGGAAAGCATGCCAGACAAAGTTCAACTGTGCAAAGGGTCGGCAAAGATGGTGAAGAGACGAGATCAGAAGCAATTCCAAGCGAAGCAGAAAATATTAGGAAAACAAGGAATTCAGGTAGTTTGCTAGAAACGTGGAACAGGTGGTATGTGATGGCAAATCACAAGTCGAGAAAGGTGGACTCGGGGATTCAGCACAAATTCAAAGCATCGTTCAATCAATCAGACGTACAAATGTCCACAGGGGGTTTAATTTAGAAGAAGTCAACCACGCCAGTTGTGGGTGAGTGCTGTTCGGCGCTAGACTGCGCTTGCTTTCTAATTTCCTCCCCGGTTACACGACGGTCGCAGGTCCCTTTCCCTCTCAACAAATTTCGAACGCCGCAAAAAAATTCCGCGCATCGATGACGGAGAGATTCGAACTCTCGCTCCCGAAGGAAATGGATCTCAACACTGTTAGCGGCGTAGCAGTCCATCGCCTTAACCACTCGGCCACATCATCTATCATACACGATGACTACGAGAATCACGCCGAAATCGAAAGTATTAATATCTTCCCAAGATGTATTCTTTACAACAGTCATGCGATATTTCGGGATCACCACTGGCTTGTTTTCTAAGGTTTTGGCGGTCATTCTATCCAGTGTATCATGCCCGAACATCAATTCGATCCATGTGGCAGTGTAAATTCGATTATCTGAGCATCGATGGAACAATCAATCTACATCTCAAAGTCGCAGGAGTACGTTTGAAAAGCGCCATAGTGAATGACGCTCATCGCTGTTTTGCCATATCGCGGTCAACATACACTTGAATGCGTTTACACTATCCGTCGCAGTCACAAGTGTCGACGTACTGTTGACAACAATATGAATAGTTCACGGTCAACATAATGCATTTGCCAAACAACATGGTTGGACGTTCGCGAAAACAACTACGGCCCCCCGTCCACTTACGATGCGCCACTTGTAGCCCAACATGGGATCATTTTTCCGCACGCAATCCATCCTACGCTGAACACCCAATCCTGGAGGACATCTTCATCTCGATTGTGAAAGTCTGCCCCGAAGCTCAAGGGTGCCCCAACAAAACGCTTGCTCGTCACGACTCACCCATCTCCATTGCCGACCTCATGTGTGGACCAGCGAGTGTGCGATGGACTCGTCTAGTCGCGTTGTCAACGATACAATTAGACACTAGAGGGGTGCCCTCCCCTGTCTCCTTTCCTACCTCAACAACGCGCACATTGTCCAATACAATCACTCGTAACCACTTCACCGCCATACCAAATCAGCCCCACAATTCGTTTCATGCGCCTGCACGACACCAGTTAACACATCGCACATCCGCCAAGTCCGGCTGCAGAGCATCCATTGCGAGGCCGATGTACCAAAGCGCGACCACCAGAGCTGCAACACCAGCGCCGTCTTAGCAAACAGACCGAGCGTGTTGTAGCAGCGCGCGCATTGACGAGACAGAGAGAGCGCGCCGCGCTTGACAAGCACACATGCAATCAACGAGGCAAAGCGGCCATTACAAGAGTGCGCACTCGGTCGGTCTGCATTCTGATTGGCGGTACGAAGGGTAGTGTGACGCGATCGTGCGATTCTCTTAGTTTGGCAATGATTGTGAGTTTGCACGTTGACAGCGTCTGCGATGCGGAAACTCCGCGTGATGGAGTTATCAATGACGGTGGTGGCGAAGCACACACATGTCAACCTGCTCGTCGGCAATTTTTGGCACGTCATGCGTAATATCGAGACAAGCGCTGGTCGTACCACCACTCGTGCTGTCGCGCTATCGCTCTACTTGCAGCTGCATGCGTCGCGTCGAGTCGCTTTGCGTACTCATTTTCGATCAGCGTCCAGGTTGGCCGCCAGTAGATCACCTTCGTCTCAACGAGACTGGCATGCATGCTGCCGCGTCCCGCGCATGGCATTGATCATGGTCGAATTGAACCGGCTGAACGAGCATTCTTTCCGGCCTGTGCCCATCCACCAACGAATGATAATCGAATGGAGTGAATGCTTTATACGAATACACTCAGTGTACCATACACTCGTCAAATGCTTGGCTATCGATATCTTTTTTTTTGATTAAAAACGACTGTAATCGTTGTATCATACGCGTGCTGGAAATGATGTACCACCATGGTTCGACTCAACCGACCAATTCTGTACCGGTACGAACGAGGAACATATTTACGTCTAACAAACATCGAAACCCCATCAACCACTCACGACTACTCGACTCACCTTCCTTCTCGCTTTGTACCCATGTTCATCGTCCATCAAAGCTGCAAGAAACTAATGAGAACCCATGACTCACTCACCTTCGGACCAGCGAGTGAACATTGTGGACATCTCGATTGTACAAGCCAACACATTCATATCCTTCCATCACTAGTACTTCACACGCTTTGCCTTTCTTCACCATTCGCAAAAATAACACAATCTTGCGCTCATGAAAAGGATTCGCTCTTCGAACTTCTGCTCATGAGTCCAACTCATCACCTAGCAACCGATGATGATAACTCATCACCGCCCCGACCCAATGGGACAAGCGAGTGAGCGAGTGGTGAACGTTGGACTGCATGCAAATGCCTTGTGACATTTCAGGATTCTCTACACTTCCCCTTGTAGCCCAACCCACACCAGTCATCGCAGATGTGAGAAAATGCCATGAGGTGAACATACCGCACCAGCACATTGACTCTACTGCTAACATTTCACCTGTGAAACACACACCTTGTCTGGCTTTTCTCAACGAAGCACAATTCTTGTCTACTATCACATTCTGCCATGTATGCCGCAGCCAAAGCGCTCGAAGACGGAACTGGGGAGGCCAAAAAGGATGTCGCTGCTGCAGTTCAGATGTATGAGAAATGTATTGCCGAAGAAAACAACTGTGATGCGATGTGCAGTCTTGGCAAGATATTTGTCTACGGGGCAGAGGGAATAAGCAGAGACGTTGACAGAGCAGTTCCGCTACTAGAAAGAGCTATCAATGAAGGCAGCAACTGCGATGCGATGTTCGAACTGGCGCAACTGTTAGACTACAACGAAACATCAGTTCAGAAGGACACCAGTCGTGCAGTTGACCTCTACGAAAGGGCTGTAAAGGAGGGAGACCATGTCTACGCAATGGTGAATCTGGCAATCATATTGGAACATGGTAATGATATTGTAGAGAGGGATACTGTTCGTGCTGCCGCACTTTTCGAGCGAGCAATTGACGAAGGCAGTGATTGTATTGCCATGGTGAATCTGGCGTTGATGTTGAAAGAAGGTGTGCCGGGCGTCGACCATGATATTGTTCGTGCTGTGTCTTTACTGGAGAGAGCAATAAGTGAGGAGAATGATTATCGTGCAATGTCCGAACTTGCAAGAATTCTAGAAACAGGCATGGGGAATGTTGAGGAAGATATCAATCGTGCCGTTTCTCTATACGAGCAAGCCATAGTGGAAGGCGACGACTGTTACGCCATGAACCGTCTCGCTATAATACTTGCACTTGGCGTGGGGGGCGTGGAAAAGAATTTACCTTACGCTGTTTCGCTACTCGAAAGAGCAATCAATGAGGGGAATGACGCATTGGCGATGGTGAATCTTGGACGCATGCTGGAATCGAATGCATGGGGAGTCGAGCCGGACGTTGGTCGTGCGGTTGAGTTGTATGAACAAGCTGCAGTAGAACATGGTGTTTGTGCTGCAATGGTGAACCTTGCGCTAATACTCAAGGACGGAGCTCCAAACATTGAAAAAGATGTGAATTGCGCTATTTCACTATTAGAACGAGCTATTACAGAAGGGGAGGATTGTCGCGCCATGTTCAAACTGGGCTTCATACTTGCAACAGGCGCTGAAGGTGTTGAAAAAGATACAGTTCGCGCTGTATCATTATACCAACGGGCCATCGATGAAGGCGGCGATTATTACGCCATGAACAATCTAGGCCTAATGCTAATGAACGGCGAAGATGGTGTTGAAAAAGACGCACATGCGGCCGCATCGCTATTCGAAAGAGCAATTGCTGAAGGGAATCACACTGGCGCTATGCTGAATCTCGGCTGGATGCTTGAGAGCGATTGCAGAGGCCTCGAACAGGACATTTGTCGTGCCGTTGCTCTATACGAACGAGCGATCGAGGAAGGTAATGACACTATTGCCATGGTGAATCTTGCGTTAATCCTCAAGAGTGAATCCGATCAGATCAAGAAGGATGTCGCGCGGGCCGCGCAACTTTTGGAGCGTGCGATCGCGGAAGGGAGTAATTGCGACGCCATGTTCGAGCTCGGGGTACTGGTCGAAAGCGGCGAGAAAGATGTTGAGAGAAATGTGGCACGTGCAGCTGCACTGTACGAACGGGCAATTCAGGAAGGTAATGATTATCGCGCCATGGTGAATCTGGGCTTGATTATTGAGGACGGCGATGTGAATGTGCCACGTGACGCGCCGCGTGCGGTTGCGCTGTATGAAACGGCGATGAACGAAGATGGTAACATGGATGCATTGCTCAACCTTGCAAGTCTGTTGGTGAATGGGGCGCCTGGCGTGCAGAAGGACTTGGCAAGAGCGGAAAGCTTGTACGCCAAGTGTGTTGAGGACAAGGTCGATGTGGAGATCATAGATGAATTGTCCGAATTACTCGTATCGAGCAAGTTGGAATGATGACAAATAAAATTTGATGAATGATAGATGACTATTGAGTGTAATACTACACTTGTGCCGGATTATGTGTAGTGTACTGTACGAGTATCATACATGTGGCGCCTGTTCACACGTACTTGAAGAGACTCGCAGGAGGATGCGCTAAAACGAAGCAATTCAGAGCACCGAAACGCGCACCTTTGATAGATCGCTGATGCACGGCAAGTCCGCGTGCCGACCGTGCACCCGTTGGAATCGTTCCATAATGGCGACACACATACATTGACACTCTTCAGGCGGTGTGAATCTTACCAATCATTCGCACTTCAAGTTGGTTTGGTTCGACGCACTCATGACCATCTCAGTCATGAAGAAGTGTAGAGTACAACTTGTCCTCTTTCACATATGCTCATGCTATTACCCGCCGTACTAACTGCGGGCGCCTTCCACTTGTACCCTTCTGCATCCCGCTTGTGTATCTTCCAGCTCGCCAGAACAGCGAACACCTTTCGGAGAAAAACATCACAACAGCATTACAGTCATCGGGCTCACGATCATAATTTGTCGATGCCGCAGCGCTCCTAGCAGCGTTGACATGGTGCGCGAAAACTCCCTAGACGACAACATTGGCAATGAGCGGCACATAACTGTCGCGTTCTGTGTCGGTGTAGCCAATGTATGGCTCGCTAGCATTTCAGCTGTTCTGGTCGTCCGCCAACTTCCACCTCGGCGCTGATTTGCCTTCGAACAACTCATGTGCACTGACCCATTTCTCGATCTGCGTGATATTGATCCAATTTAATAGCATGACCGTTCAATTGCTTTGCTGCAATTTTATTGGATATCATTTAGTCGCTACAAACATTCGTACGGAGCATCACCGCAGAAGCCGCTCTGTGTGTAACTACTGAAGCAACAAAATGCCACGCACGAGTCAGAAGTATCCACATTGTCCATACCTGTTTCTCCAATTGCATCGTACAAAATATTTCTCCCGGTCAGGACGATGTCCACATTTTTCCGTCAACAAGAAACGTGAACAATACTTACATTCGACTGGGTCCAATGGCTCTTGATCCACCTCGTACATAGACACGAACAAGTCAACCTCCGTTGCATTCTCTGTGTCATACACGAATCGAGTACTTGGCCAACGTACCAATGTTCCTGTTGAATTGCCGTACAATTTCTGCGCCGCCTCAGCAGGCGATAAAATCGCAATGAAATCACTTCCAGCAACCACATCTCTCTCTGGAAACGGCAGCCCAATTGATGTGTATGACGCACACATTCGGCGACCATTCCCTTGCACCAGTTGTGTACCCGTCAAATTAACCCATCCACAAAGCACCCACATGTTTCTGGAATGTATGAACATTGTGCTGGCAGTCTCGTTCGAGAAAGAGTCAGCGAGCGCATCTGCGTATTTTTGCCACTCTGTCGCCTGGCTCTCGGACAGTAAGCCTTCTTCAGCCAGATATTGCAGTTCTGCAAGCGAGTACCGCGTCGCATTGAGTGTTATTTCGTCCAGGACGGGTGCGACCTCGTCATCAAAGTCCTCGAACGCGGAATTGAATTTGAATTTGAAAAAGTTCCCGTGGTTCAGGTCCAGTTTTGACGTGATGTACGATAGTGGTGTCACACTGAAAAAGCTGTAAATCGCATTCAACCACTCTTGGGTGGTTGCTTCTGTTGTGTGAAGCGAGAGTGCTGATCCGTGAACGGACTTTGTAGAGGTTGGGCCTGCTTGTGCTATTGCCGAGACGCATAGCATACTTTGTAAAAGTATGGTAATTACTCGTAGAATGTATCGAAACTTACCCATGTCTCTACCCGTTGATATCGGTGTTGGGCTGCACCTCGAAACAGAGCTTTTCAATACATACCGTGTCTAAATGTCGTCATTTTCTATCCTAACACTTTATTTGCAGAGAGCTCAGTATTAGCATCATGATATACTAATTTTCACCAAGAGCAATCAAGTTGCGTTCATGAAAAAAAGCCACGTAACTGGCTGCCTTGTTGTCTAATTTTATAGCGTTGCGCTGGAGAGTTCCACACCGACATCATTGCCGAGTTACACAGGTTTGCCAAACTCAACCGAATTGTGCAAAAATATAGCATCTTCCTTAATTAGTCCACGTTTGGCCCAATTGGCGCCTTGCGGATAACCATTAATGTCCAACGGCATGTGTCTGACGTAGCCTTTGGATGTGAGGAAACGATCGATCTCATTTTCAGTTTTGTCACTGACTTCTACGGTCATAACGTTAACTATGACATTATCCCAATCCATACCCTGCAACACTTTAAGCTCTGCACCCTCAACATCAAGCGACATGTAGTCCACAACCTTGATACCACGATGGGATGCGATACTGCGCAATGTGGTGCAATATAGTGTCATAGTTTGTGGTTCCCTGCCTTCTTGCTTCCAAGCTTCAATGTACTTGTGGGTCTCATCCTTGACGCCTCCGTTACCACCAGCGAGGATAAAGTTGACCTTTCGATTCTCGGCGTCGGAGACACAGGTGGGAACAATTTGACAGGAACGCTTATCGAGAATGAGATGCATGTATCCTGGGTTACCTTCGACACATACCCCAGCCCATCGCAGACATCTATCCATAAAGTAGGTGTTTGAAATCTTAACTGGATGATTTGTAGCCACGTCGAAATAAATTCCACGACGTTGGAGATGGCGAAAATGATTCCAATAGAGATAATGGTCTTGGAAGAACTGCGAAAACATCTGATGCTTCCCTGTAAGGGATTTGTCTGGTGACGATGCATCGCAAGCATCTTCACTCTCTTTTCTGTGGCACCTTTTATCATCATAGGGCATCGGTTCTGCAATGATGTCTGTGCAAAAGGATGGAAGGGTCTCAAAATCGGCACGTGTGCCTAGATTATACATGACTGGATCATTGCTTTCACCATCGTTCAATGGCGACGCAGTTTCGTTTGGTGACGATAGTTTGATGCCACTAGGGAAATTGGGGCGCTTATGCCGCGGGAAAAATTGACTGGTTTGATCGACAATGGTTACGAAGAGCGCAATGAGGAAAAGCGCAGCGGACGTAATGAAGAGAAATCTGTGTTTGTTACGCGGGGAAGCTTTGGAATTGGTCATGCTTGTAGCGAAGAGATCGAGTCTGGATGGCATGGCTCAGCGAGTGTGCCAAGTAGAAACAAGAGAGCACACAGTGCCATTGAACGCAAATGGTCTCATATACTACATGATTCACCTTGATTTTACAATTCACTGCTGAGTGACAGTGTAGGGCAACATATATATATATCTTTCATAAAGCTGCCGGAAGGGTGTCAGCGATTTTTTTCCTTCCCAATTGTAATGATTTAAGGTCACGTTCCCACCAGTTTCAACTGAATTTTCAGATTATACAGTGGCCCGACCATATCCGTTCCATAAATTAAATTCAAGCCACATGCCCTTCGCAAAATTCAAAAGAAGTAGAAAACTTTGGAATCTGCTCGTTCATCTGGCCCATCGGTGTAGGCTGGCCGCGGTATGTTCTGTATGATCAATGCTTGCATCAACACGCTGTGGTAGACACACTCTGGAATACAAATACACTGTGTTATACACTATGGGTGTTTACTGCTACTCTAATCAAAATTGCAGACACTCAGTGTTATATCCTATCGGTACCAGTTTCGCTCTGCCCATACTGTACCAAATTCACAAGGCCATTGGACAATTTCGATAACAGCCAGGCAGAAAGTTTGCGGGTTCTCAAGGCTACTTGTATTGTGCACATGAACTAGTGGTGATTATAGCCCCGGACAAGTTCAAAAATATCTCCAATACAAGGAATCGAATCGCAAGGAACGGTATGAGCCCCTGCTTTGACCACGAGGTGGAATGAAGCCATATAAAACTGCCAGCACAGTCCCCATCATATTATTGGTCTATTGGACTATCTAAATGGAGCATTTTTGCCCAGACGGCCAGCAAACTCCGGAAAGGGTGATGTTCAGTGTCCGCTGAAACGTAGCGGGGGCATTTCGAAGCCCGAACGGCATTCGCACGTAGCGATATGTTCACATACAAGACGAAAAATTTGTCTTATCACGGTCCTCGACGGAGACAGGCACTTGCTAGTAACCGGCGTTACAGTCGAGTGTGGTGAAAATGGCAGCCTCGCCAAGCGAATGGAGACGGTCTTCCATGCCAGGAAGCGGGTACGAATCGGCGACCTTTTTAGCGTTCAAACGCATGTAGTCGACACAGAAACGTAAGGATCCTTCCTTCTTCGGCACCAGTACGATTGATGACGCCCATTTGCTGGACGCGGGTTCGATAAACTTTTCGTTGAGCATCTTCGTGATCTGCTCCTCGGCTATCGTACGTACAGCAGGTCACTGTCCATAGGGACTTGAAAGTATGGGCCGCGTGCCCGGTTCGAGCTCGACTCGATGCTCCTCGTTCGATGCTCTGTAGCGTTTATTTTTCCGAGGCGACCACTTGTCCACATTAACGAATGTGTGTCGAACACCTCGTAGATGCGCTTTCGTAAATCCTCGTCTTCGAGGTATGACAAATCAATTGTCGACTGCAAATTCGTGGTGGGGTCTTCCCCTTTTCGTTGACCAGCGGGTCAGAAATTTCGTCGCCCAACCCGTTAGCGTTCATCCGTGTCGTCGCGTCGACAATCGGTAGGTTAATTTTGTGCAATTCCACATGGTCGAGCGCTTACAGCTAGATGTTTCATCTCCAATTTTGGCACTTTACCCAATTCCTTTATTTCCAAACTGTTCTGGACTATCTATTCTAACAGCATGGAAATCACTGAAAATGTGGCACATGACACCAGTGATACACTGAATTTTACACTACAGCTAACAGTTCACACTGTATTTACAGTTTGCCAGCGCCGCCGGCGCACCAGTCACTTAGGGTTTTTCGACTACCCTACTGTATCAGTATTTAGCCTACCCATTGGGCACCAACCACAAGTACATTTAGGGCTACAAGCCACATGTAATTTATTATTTAACTAGAGGCGAACCGCCATGTCCTTTGATTGTAAAAGCCAGCCGGAAGCTCGGTGTCCAATCTACCCCCAGGGTGCGTTTTGTATACTGATTCAGTGTGCTTCTCCCTTGGAAATGGTTCTTGGCACTCTTCCGGTGTCCCTTTTCGCTGATTCAACTTCTCAATGTCGGGGCGCTGTATCAGCATTGCCCCTATCAAGCGTCACTGGTGGTGCGTGTGCCCCTCAATCAGGTGTCTTCGGCTGCCTGGTGCCCATCTCGAGGCATGGCTATGGGATACTCCCAACTTGCGTTTCGCAGTCTCATGTTAGCCTGCTTCGATTTTGGCTATAGTGTCCGCCCTGCCTCTGTAACCCACTTCCCGCTGCATCAGCTTCTGTCACGGCCGTCGTGCAGGTTCAGCAACCCCCTCCCCCGCTGACCAATCGGATAATGGTTACCTTCGTGCTCCCAACTCTCGTTTTGCAGTCTCATGGAAGCCTTCTTCGTCTTTGGCTATAGCGCGGACCGCGCCGACCCTGGTCACCCTCTGATTCAGTCAGTGACTGGTTACTCTGCTGGATCAGATTCTCTTTCCCCGATACCACGCGTCATCGGTGTTGCGCGTGCCCTTCGATCAGATATCTTCGGGTGCCTGGTGTCCTGCTCTCGAGCCACTGCTCCTCTCCCGCTGTACCAGCGTATCGCGTTATTCATTGCTGTACCAGCGCCCGCCCTATTCTATAGGTCTCCCCTTTCTTCTTCCCTTTATGCTTATTATACAAGGCACTCAGCTCTGGTTTGCCTGGTGTTCTCCCTTCTTCCCTATTTGGGTTGGTGAACCACCATCCCTTCAGTGCAGCACCATGATTCACTATGTGACCTCAGGATTCTAGACAGATCGTCTGTGTGGCCTTACAACCCACACCAAGGCAGGCGATTCGCCTTTACTCTACGACACTCGACCTGAGACTGACTACCGGGACAGAAGGGCTCGAACACCTCGTGGTGGCTCGCAGATTCGGCTTACAGCCAAGGCTTCCCGTTGTCGAATCGACAAATCCATTGCACTACTCATTGGAATAGCCAGTAGGCTCTGTGTCTAGAGTAACGTAAACTCAAGCGTAATTACGACCCATTGGAACATTGTTCGCATACCTAGTGTTCACCCCTCTCAGGGACAACCTTGGTATTAGCAAACAGCTCGATGGATTACTTCACTTGCTCCATTCATACGCACCTCGCGAGAGCACACCAATCGCACGAACCCATCTAGGTAGCGATACCTTCTCTCTTACTAAAATACCCGATTGGCATCCTATAAGGTTCACCTGCTCTACCACTTCCTCTACCGAGGGTCGGGACACCTGTCGGGTGGTTTTGCCGCACCAGCGGATTTATACCTGCTACAGTATGCACACTTCCTTTGCTTTTGATTCTACCGGTCCAGATGGTTCGTCGAACTATTTCCCGAACGAACCTCTTCAAAATTCGTCTAGACAGGATCGGACCGCAAGATACCTCTCAAGGACAAAACCTGACCGTTGAAAATCGGCGTTCCAGTCCAGGTTACTTCAGGGGAGCAAGTAGCTGGACAGACTGCCAAAAATAACCTGCCGGTCTTAACTGAACCGCTCACGTAGCGACCCTTTGACAGGCCAAGTGATTACCGTTGTACCCCAGGTTTCGTTAATCTCATCCAAGTTGAGAATAATTCTAATTTTTTACAATGTAATTTGAAATTTTCTATCTTTTTTTTGTTGAAATCGATTGTTCTGAAGAATAGCTAAGCTGTTGCCGTACGACTAACCTATTTCACAAATAACTTGCTCTCTGCACAACGCCTCCGCGTTCGCTCGAAACCGGAAGCCGTCGTCAAGAGGCGCGATTACTCTGGTGATCCAAATTGAACCGATTCGTGCATGAATACCACGTCTTCTACCAACATGCCATTCTTTGCCCACTTACGCGCGACAAACTCCTCGTCCTCGACATAGTGCCGCAAGTAACCCCTCTCCACCAAAAACTGCTCGATTTCCACCAACGTCTCCGATCTAACTTCAATCGTCATCACATGGATCCTCGTCCTTGCCCAATCGATGCCCTGTAGCACTTGCAGTTCGGCGCCCTCCACGTCCAAACTCAGGTAATCCACCATATCAACCCGCTCCTATCTAGTACCTTTGACACCTGCGTACATCTCAATTCAGTCCAATCCACTCGAGTGCCCAATCGCCGCCATTTGCCTACATGCTTGTTGCTCGCATCATCCACACCACCCGCACCGCCGTGCAGAAAGAATCGAACTTGTCGTCCGTCGCGCTCCATCACGCATGTGGGTATGATTTGACACGATCGATATCGCGTAATCTTCTCTAAATACCGCCCATTGGCTTCGACACACACCCCACTCCAACGCAGACATCGGTCCATAAAGTATGTATTCGATATTGAGATCGGGTCGTTTGTTGCGATGTCCAAATACACCCCGCGTCGTTTCAGAAACTGGAAATGTCGCGTGTACAGATAATAGTCCTGTCGAAACTGCGAAAACATGACATGTTTCCCGACGTATGCACCGTCTGACGATCCGTCGCACGTCATGTCCGTTGAGTTGCGATGACATGTTCTGTTGAACGGCTGCGGATGCTTCATAATTGCCTCGCAGAACGCAGGCAGTACGTTGAAATCGGCGCGCCATCCCAGATTTATCACCGCGTTAGACACTTGTGATGATGCCTGTGTTGACGCATCGGAAAGTCTTGCGGTAGATGTGTGCGCATTGCGCAGATGAATGCACATCGATACGACAAGTAGAACTGTTGTCACAGTGTGAAGGTGCGTCGGTCTACGAAGTGATATAGCCCATTTCGTTCTAGAATTGCATGTCTGCAAAAGTGGTGCAATGTTTCGTGATTGCATGACGACTCGTAGCTGGTTGTAGACATTTGCGGAAAGCGCGAGAGGACGGGCATATTTGATGAGATGAAAGGGCGAGCATGATATGTGTTCAAGTGGTCAACGCACGAATGCCAAATACTGTGAATGTCAGCTCGAAGCCATTTGTGTGCTCTGTCAGCTTAGCTCGAGTTACAAACAATTGCACAGACCCGACAGACATCGAAGAAAATTGCGATGCTTCGCTTTATTTAGATATTCGCAAGCGAGCAACATTGTTTGCCAAAACCAAGTTGGTCGCGCGTCAATTGTTCCGTTGTGCGAGGCGTCTTCAGATCATCACCGGAACACTCCCGTTCGTTGACTGTCCATATGGTGGGAATATGATATTGAATGTAATCAAGTCGACCAAGTCATCATCTGTTTCGTCCGCCGGGCAGAAAATTTGGTTGCATCGTTGGCAGCAACCATTTCGAAATTCTCCTGCCGCTGGTTCCTGCATTTCAAGAGAACCTGCCAGACACATGTCAGCGCAACATTCTTCCAATGGATTGTTCACTGCGACGCTAGTTGCAATAAAAACCCACCCTGTGTTGCAAACTACGTCTCTTTCAACGAAGGAGTTGTTGCGCCGATGCCCCAACGGTCTCGCTAATGATTCCAAAGTAGTGCGCGAGGTCACGGATGAATGAAAAACTTCAAATGTGCTCAAATAACTGCCTAATTCACCCAACGTGAGAGGTTTCTGAAGCAAAGATTGTGCCTGTTCTATCGCACTAAACTCGTCTGCGATACAGTCCCATTCTCCTTGAATTGCCGTTAAACTTCCAAACGAGGAGACAATGTTGGTCGGTATCACACCTCCGGAATGAAATCCGTCCAGTAGTTTTACCATTTCAGTCCCGTGCTCCCGTAGAAATGATAAGTTTATGCCAGCTTTTGCAGCTAGATTGTTCCCTTTCGAAAGACGGGCCGCCTGCCGCCCGTAAACCTCCATATATGAAATGGGAAGCTGCAGAACATCGTCAGTCTGCCTTTTACATCTTGTACCAACGTAAGATAGTGCGGTGTTATGAGTGACCAGCTGTGTAGACTTCCTTGGGTCTGCACCCATGTTGATGAGAACAGAGACCAGAGAGAGCATGATCTGGGACATGTTTTGTGCTGCCATTGTTGCAACGTTAGCAGTAAAGAATGATGAATTGAACGAGGTGCATGATTCATTTTGATACGGATCGTATAACACGGAAAGCTGTTCTGGAAAATGAATCCTGCTGGCGTTGATGAATTGTTCCATGCTTTCCATGAAGTAGGGCCTGGTCAGCGCCCATTCGGCCACTCCTGCAGATGTATCTGCCGGGATGATAGGATTGTTTGTTCGAGTCAACAGAGGAATTGGCGCTCCAAATTTAATGATGGTGTCTTCAAGTAGAACCATTGATAAGAGCGTGTCGGTAGAAGTGTTCACTCGCGATTCAATCTCACTGTTCGAAATGCAGTACGCACCAAAAGAATCTTCATTCGGCAATTGGGATGCTAAAGTGGATAACTGCTCTATAAATCTGACATACATGCTGTATGCAGGGCGTTTTCCCAATCCTCTTCTCATGTACTCCACTTGCGTGAAGTAGGTTCTATTTGCTATGTCCAGAACTGTTATACAAGAGGGGGTTGGAGAATCAGTTTCCGCAAACGATGGAGCCGAGTTGAAAGCAACAAACATAACAATCAGGGCAGAGAACACCCGCCAACAGGGAAGCATGACTGAGGGATTAAATACCTCAAAACTGGAACAGTGATTCGTGAGTTACCGAAATGTTTTGCAGGATGGCTTGATCAAGCTAAACTTCACCGGCATCCCTCAAGAATGCTGGATTCATAGAACAGGACGGAGATATTGTATTGTACACAGTACATGCTCCTGAATTCTTCTTCGAACGCAATATTGGATATTCCATGGCAGGAGGAGGTAAGACTTGGCAGCAACAAAAAAATTTTTGTTGTGATATAACAAGAGAGTGATGAAGCTTTTGGAGACATTGATCATCTTACTAGCATCGTGAAATGCCCTCTGTCCAACGTGTACAGAATTTTGACAACAGGAATGACAAGGCTAAGATTTACGAATTGAGAAACGTTGGTACCAGCGTACATCGGATAAGACATGAGGTGTACTGCTGGTATCTTCATATCTATCCATCTTACACATCGCACAGTTGAATAGAGAACAAGTCGAGGAATTTACTGTTTTCTTGGCACAGGGAAAAGGACTCCATTCCAAGTGTGTGATACCAGACTTTCAAATGAAGTTAATACATCCCAATCCTTGCAACTCACCTAATACGTACAGTTCAAAATTTTTATTGCGTCGTTGGTACCATATTATGGTGAGAGTGCTCTCATATTGACACATATCGCTGCAAGCAGTAAGACGACATGAAACATGGCATACTCCCATGCAGTATACAGAGTTTTTCACTGGTATCGCCACTCAACCATGTGCCCACTGACTGTGGAACTGAAGTCTCTCCTTCACTCCCTCTAGCGAAAGCATAAAATTTGTCGCCTCTTCAGATACATTTTCATATAAAGACCCACGATATGCTCTTTTCGAGGTAACAAGAAAATCTTAATCGTTTCAACGACAATGTGTTTGTACTCAATCACTAGATTCCTGGTACGCAAAGTGTAGTTACGATCTTGTTCACAATAGGGAGGTTGTGACTATCAAGCGATAAGAATGGGAGTTCCTGGTATCACGTTTATGCTTCTTCTCTTCATGACCTTCTCCGTTCAATCTGTACTAATTGGTCCCTGGAAGCGAACGACGTTGAATAATACCGATTTTGCTATCAACGAGCAATTCTCACTAAGCATGGATGGAATACGAATTCGCAGAGCACCAAGTATGCGGAGGTGGGAAACAAGTTCAAGGTCATCGCATGAGCCCTTGAACAGCACTAAAACCTCACTGAATGACGCACGCAAAACAGACAGCATAGTTACATTGCTTGAATGGAAGAAAAATTACGTAGAACAAAATCGTGAATATTTGGCTCAAGGTGGAGAACGTCACGCGTGTGTTATACGGCAGGACACAATGCGTCGCAGATGTTGTCTTGAAAAGGTCCGAAGCGAGTCGCACAATGAGTCGATTCATGAGAAAGTGATGTACTGCGAATGGTTTGCAACCACATATTTTCTCAATTCTATGCGAGATTCTTTGTATCTCTACGACGATGAAAACAATGAATTGGAAGCAAAGTTGAAACTCATTGAACATCAGACATCTCAGCCGAGAAATGGCGATTCTTTGCGTATAATTTCAGATCTGAATAGTAACGTTGCAACAGAGGACGTGTCACGTCACCGGGCACGGAGACGTAACAGACGATGCAGAAAACGGGACTGGAGACGCAGGAATCGGCGAAGCGTGCAAACGTGCATGAGAGAAAGAAAGCAGATAATGCAGGAAAGACTGACGCTCTTTCTGGTAGAATTGAAGAAAATCGAATTGCTACTCATTTCTGAAACAGTGGAAGAAACAGAACAAGAAGATCTGACATACTTCCAGATCTCTGCGTACTTATATTTCATGAGACGAGTAGCAGATGCCTACTTTAGTAATCGACTGGGAACGTTTTATCACGGGGTCGATAAAGAATGGATGGTATGCGGCGTAGTGAAGGTAGACAAAACGCGCGCCATATCATCATATTGCACGCCATTGGCACTGGTCGATCCGGAAGCAGCGGAATTGGATCGGGAGCCATTATTCGAATGGGAGAGCGGACGCAGCATGATGACTGCATTGGAAGGAAACGTGCCGTTTTCAGCGCGTATGGATCGCATGAAATGGACAATGATACGGCAAAGAGGACATTACACCTATGTCAACTTATTCGGTGATGGTATGTGTGCCGGCCTCGATCTGGCGCGAGCGTGCCACGCCTTTTGTTGCGACACATACTTTGCATACAGCTACTTTTGTAGAACGCGCGGTCTCAGCTGTGTTGGTTGACGGTTCAAGTAAATCGACAAATTTATTCTCACGAGCGCTGGTCATACGGCACATAAATGTATTGCAGAATCGGCTGCCACACACAATACTTGGAGTTGTGCGCTTTGGGCACAATACGATGCGTGATCTTCTTCTTCACACATATCAACTTGCCGTTCGGCGCGCAGATGTATCGCGGTTCGCAGCGACGACTTCCGCACGTCTCGAGTCTGGAATCGATGAAGAAGTAACACTTGGATTCGGAGCGCGACGGCTCGATCTGGCATCGACATGTCTTTGGGCGCACAACATTGCATCGATTCTCACCGTCAACGACAAATCTTCCAAACACACCTGTGGCACCAGGCGCGGTCACGTACTCACCACCGTACGAATACGGGAAGCCAAGTGCGCGTGTGACTGGTTTTGACGGTCGAGATGCTGCCTTCCAACGGCAATCATTGAACTTTTGGAAACTGAAATCAGGCGGATATGGTGTTTTGTATTGAGCAGACACCTTCCATGGACCTTGTGAAGGTTTTGTCACATAGTGTTGCCCCTTGTGGAACACATGTGCGGCAAAAGGCCCATTGGCTTTCACAGACACAACGTCATTCGGCTTCAAGTCGATTGTAGCTGTGCGAGTGACTTGATCGGAATCAATGAATAGCTTGAGTTTACCGTTGAGAAACACCCAGCCTTGCCATTTGCAGCCACCGTTACTGACGACCTGGTGCAGAAATTATCGCCACCGACGACATATCGGAGGAAGACTATACCTTTGCCTGACATGGCTTCTCTCGCCCAGACATATTGTGCTTTTCCCGCTGGAACGCCTTTCGGACCTTGGGGGTGGGTAACGATTGCAGATTGCCACAAACATGCAAGACTATAATCGGGTCCCATCCATCCGGTCGAATGATACATCGGTGCGGCACGCCATGAAGATTGGTCAGATGTGTAGATGCGATTGTTGAGATTGAAATAAATACCGCGCGCTGCAGCGGTATTCTTGCCTTTGATTGCGATAACGTCGCCCTTTTTCACGTGAATGTTCACTGGGTAGACTCGACGCGAGGACAAGGCATCCATGGTGTGCTTTCCGTTAATGAACAACCATGCCTTTTCGTGTGCGGCAAACGTTGCAGTGTCGTGATTGGAACGGCTTACATTTGGAATGGCACGTAGCTCAGAGGCGTGCTCGGGTTGAGTTTGCAGTGCAGCCGGACGCGTCGAATGGATTAGCGCTGAAAGGGATAGGAACGCTGCGGTGATGCAGAGCGTTAGGGACATCATTTTGGATTGCGTCTGGTTGGGGAGCTAACAAAAGCGATAGCCTCTGGGCGCATGTTTATACATTGCATTGGAGTGTTTGAATGAGTGCAGATGAAAGTTGAGATGATGCTAGGCGGCATTGTGGACAATGAGCGCGCACCCGACCGTTGATGCGGGGAATACGCACAGGGACATTGCGGAAAAATTTAGTGCGCGTTGGCGGAGGAGAGTTTACATGGATGGTGGGCGATGTCGTGAGACAAGCGGAGAGTTGGTGCAGAGCTCTATCACGAGCGACATTGGCGATCAAGTTTTCGTTTACAAGCTGGCATGGTGTGAATATTCAAAGTTGGAATAAATATTTGAAAATTTGGAATGGCGGCGCACTGCAGCTGTGCTCCATCCAATTTGGCAACGTCATCGACCATAGCAGAAGCTCAGCAGGCCGCAGCAGCATGGAACAATCGACAAGCGCATGGCAAAAGGCACGCAGCTACACTTACGACAAACTGATAGGCGGAGTCGCGCAAACATGGTACCACACAACGCTATCGCACATTCCTGAAAACGCGCGCGTCCTCGCGGTGGGCGTCGGAACGGGCGCGGGATTACTAGCCAACGCGGGTGTGATCCGTGCGAAAACGCTGCGGATCCACGGGATCGACACGGACGAAGCGTACATCCGGCGGTGCGAACAGCTGATCGAGGCGTCGGATATGCGGGATTTGGTGCGCGTGACACACGACAATATCGCGCAGATGGCGGCGCAAACGTACGATCACGTGTGCTTCTGCGGCAGCATCACGACGCTCGACGACGGCGCGGCGGCGCTACGACGCGCGGCCGACGTGCTGGCGGACGCGCGACACGGGCGTGTGCTCGTCGTGCAGACGTTTCAATTGCGCAAGAATTGGCTGCTGGAATGGGTGCAGCCGCGACTCGCGCATGTCACGTCGGTCGACTTTGGACAGGTCGCTTATGAGGAGGACTTTGAGGAAATGATCGCGCAGGCTGGGCTGTGTGTGGCGTTTGTTGAGCCCGTGGAGGACGGGAAACGCGTCGATGGCGTCCAGGAAAGTCGGGTGATTGGCGTGAGATTGCGCGATGAGGGGAAGCAGGTTTTTGAAACTGTCGTGTAGTGCTAAGCGATACGTTGGTTGTCATTGTTGAAACAAACCAATTATTTGTGTGTAAACATCCAATGGTCTAGGTTGCTATATTTGAAAATGTGGTTTTTAAATTTTTTTTATATTCTGTGCTGTCGATTTCAAATCGAGAGTGCACTCGAGGATTTTGGCTCTTCGAAAAACACAAAGCAACACTGCTGACCTAGGACGTAGGAAAGGTAGATATTTGTTTGGCAGGGGATTCACAGACCGGGTTCATGATATACTTCCAGCAGAGCAGCCGGCGGAGAATCGGTCGCGCCATGCCACCATGTGAGCGTGTAAACGTCGATTGTTGTGATATTAAATTTTAGATTGATGCAATCGGATCACATCGCAATGACAAACTGCACTGCACCATCCGAAACGAGAGGACCGGCGCGTTTTTCCTCGCCTGCAGATCCTCCCCGCAGCTATCGGCTGCCATGCGTTGTGTAAGCAGCCAAATGAGTTGATGCGCGGCACAGCACAGCACGGCATCGCTCGTTGGTCTTCTGTAAGCAATACCAATGCGGCATATGCCCCGTCTTGACGCGTGCCACACGCTACAAATGGTCGGAAAGCCATCTGGATAGGGCCGTCTTGACGACTTGGTACGTTGCAATTTCAAATATCGAATCGACGCCATGAATGTTGTCTTTCTTTTGATAGCCAATCGTTTCCTTGCGCCAGTCATTACGCCAATCAGTCACCCAGATGGTTGTTAAAACGTCCAAATAACTACCGTCTACTGGGCCCCGATTTGAATTACAGCTGTTCATAGTATATAACGTCATCTCGTATGACACGCACCACCAATAGGTCCATGCACCGTACATGACGCACGATCCCGAACGGTCCCGTCGCCGCCAAATTATCAACAAAGCAACTCAATTTTCGCCCCCATATCAGTATGACAGCGCACAACTGTAAACGACGTACACCGCAATTTGATACGGTCCATTCATGCAACATGTGACGGCAGAAACGTATGATCCGCATCCGATACCTACCGTACAGACGAGATGTCAAACGTGAGAACCGTTTTGCTGCCATCTAATACCTCGTCACATGTCACTGCTGTCAACGTCTCGGACACGTTCTTAGTGATGGCGTCCCCACGTTGTGCTTCAAAATCGCGTCCAAACCAACAACGACGCATAATCCACGAGCTGCACTCGCAAGACAGAGCGAGTGAAAAGTATCAATCCAACCGCCATTTCGCCTCTTGTAAATCAACTTTGCCCAAACACGCCCGTTTCCGCATCGACTCGATACCCACCCATCACTTTTCACCCCACTCCGTTTTGTACAACGCCGCTTCCAGTCAATGCTGTATGCACCTCTTCGCGCAAATCGCTTTCACAATCCAACCACTATATAAACCCGTCCCAATTCCGTCCACCCAACATCTTCGTCTGCACACCATCCGCATCCAGTCTCGCAATTGCCAGTCGTCCTCCCCAATATCATCTGCCAAATGAATTCTCCGCTCTTCTCCTCCTTTCCCTTCTTGCCGTCGCCACCGCCATTCCCACCTCGATTCGTCAGGGTATCCCCTCGGTCCTTCTCCGCCCCCTCGTCCACGGTGACAATGCCGAACAGCTCCGTAAGGAGCGTATGATGCGATACAGCGGTGTTGAAAATGACAATGTCTATCTCAAGAACACCGTTCGCCAAGGCATCCCCTCCGTTCTCCTCCGACCTGTTGTCCATGGCGATGACGCCCAAGCCGTTCGCAAGGAGCGCATGTGAGATACTCTGTCCGCCAGGGTATCCCGTCTGTCCTTCTGCGACCGCTCGTTCATGGTGACGACTCCGAGTCGCTCAGGAAGGAGCGTATGATGAGGTACAGTGGTGTCGATAACGATGGTGTCTACATGAAGACCTCTGTTCGTCAGGGTATCCCGTCTGTCCTCCTCCGTCCGCTTGTCCATGGCGATGACGCCGAGGCTGTGAGGAAGGAACGCATGATGAGGTACAACAGTGGTGAGGACAATACCTTCCTCAAGACTACTGCTCGTCAGGGAATTCCTTCAGTGCTCCTTCGTCCCCTTGTCCATGGTGATAACGCCGAAGAAGTGAGGAAGGAGAGGATGCTCCGATACTCGGTGAGGCAGGGTATCCCGTCTGTATTGCTTCGACCTCTAGTTCATGGCGACAATGCAGAGGAAGTGAGGAAGGAGCGTCTACGCAGGTACACCCAGGAGGATGATGTTTACTTGAAGAACACTGTCCGACAGGGTATTCCATCTGTGCTTCTTCGTCCTATTGTTCATGGGGATGACTCCGAGGCTGTGAGAAAGGAGCGAATGATGAGATACAACAAGGTAGCAGAGAACTTTGACTACTTGAAGACGAGCGCACGACAAGGTATTCCGTCTGTGCTGCTCCGACCTATCGTGCACGGAGATGATGTGGAGAGTGTGAGGAAGCAGAAGATCCGAGAGTACAACAGGCTGTAATCTAATTGATTTTCTTTAGTTTGAGAATGCATGTAGGATCTTGTAAAGAGATTTGAGCAGACGACTGCATTGTTGTAGTTATGCACCGCGACTGCTGTATTTGCATCTGCCCGATGGAAACGTCGATGGTGGAACCCCTTGATTGGTAGTGAGAAACGCTGAGCTGCTGCGCGTTGTGCTGCGGCTTGGTGAAAAAAGTATGTATGTGTATTGTGCCACGCTGGTAGAAAAGCTGTGGTAATCATGGTTGGATTGGAGTGTGACCGAAAAAAATTGCAAGCGTTGGGAATGCGGCTAGACGAGATGCATCGCGAGCTGGGAAGCAAAAGTATGAAAAAGGCTGGAGATAAAAATGGTGCGAGCTGCAGGATGTTTCACCAGGGGAAGTACAAGTATCTGTCGATATGGTTAGTGTTGCGTGATAGAATGACATATTGTCATGCGAGATGCGCATTTCAAAGGCAGTTTTGTTTCGAAAGGCCGACAGTGTTTGCTCGGGTGTGGTCGTGATGCATTATTTGCATGGAAATTTGGATGCTCGTGTAGTCGATGATATCTCCAGGAAACGCGACGTGTCACGCTGTGTTTCTGCAGTTTGTTGCCGAGCTGTAACTAAACGATGACCGCTCGTCTATGCGCGCGACTCGCCAACCGTTCGGTGGTGCCAGACGAGCGCAAGGCTGCACCTCGTGTTCGAAAGCCGTTACAACCAAATGTTGCACACGCAAATTTACACTTTAACACTCACAAATACTACATGGCAATCCATACTCATGATAATCTATGTAATGAAAACAACTCACGCGAGGTTGTACTCTCTAATCTTTGCTTTTCGAACCTGATCCACGTCTTCGCCGTGCGCAATAGGTCGCGCGACGCTAGACGCCACCGCCTGTCGAATAACATTCTCCTTAAAATAAACAGGACGGTCCGCTGTATAACTCATCATATTTTCCAAATCAACCGCCGATTCGTCCTCTTCATTTCCATAGTTGGTAAACACAACCGGGTCTGTCTCACTCTTCTCCTGGCGCACAGTCGTCTCCATGCTCATCGAGTCGTTCGAGCTGTACTCCTTGATTCGCTCCTTCCGAACCTCTTCCATGTCGTCTCCATGAACTATCGGTCGAACCCTACTCGACGGCATGGCCTGGCGCACAGTAGTGTCCAATGTATAATCTCTGATTCGTTGCTTTCGAGCCTCTTCCACATCGGCTCCATGAATGACCGGCCTGACGCGACTAGACGGCATGGCCTGGCGCACTGTAGTGTCCAATGTATAATCCCTGATTCGTTGCTTTCGAGCCTCTTCCACATTGTCTCCATGAACGACCGGCCTCACACGACTAGACGGCATGGCCTGGCGCACCGTCGTGTCCAACGTATACCCCATGAGTCTCTCCTTGCGAACCTGCTCCGAATCATCTCCATGGATGGGCGGCCTCACGCGACTAGACGGCATGGCCTGGCGCACAGTAGTGTCCAATGTATAATCTCTGATTCGTTGCTTTCGAGCCTCTTCCACATCGTCTCCATGAATGACCGGCCTGACGCGACTAGACGGCATGGCCTGGCGCACAGTAGTGTCCAATGTATAATCTCTGATTCGTTGCTTTCGAGCCTCTTCCACATCGTCTCCATGAATGACCGGCCTCACACGACTAGACGGCATAGCCTGGCGCACAGTAGTATCCAATGTATAATCTCTGATTCTTTGCTTTCGAGCCTCTTCCACATTGTCTCCATGAACGACCGGCCTCACACGACTAGACGGCATGGCCTGGCGCACCGACGTGTCCAATGTGTACCCCATGAGTCTCTCCTTCCGAATCGCCTCCGCGTCGTCACCATGAACGAGCGGCCTCACTCTACTCGAAGGCATCGGCTGTCGAACGGCTGCATTGTTTGCATACTGCATGACACGCTGTCGATTCACCCAATGCAAGTCGTCGCCATGCACAAGCGGTCTAGCGACATTGGACGGTCTGGCCTGTCTCGACGCGCTCTCTTCGGCGTACAGACGCAATCTCTCTGTGCGGAGACGCTCCAGATCGTCGCCGTGCACAAACGGTCTGGCGAGGATGGAGGGCGTGGCCTGGCGGCGCATGTGGTTGTCATCGACGGTTTCGAAGAGGTCCAGATAGGCCATGAGTCGCTCCCTGCGGAGACGTTCGATGTCGTCGCCGTGCGTCTGTTGACGCACGGCCACGGACGGGAGCACTTGATGCACGGCGACCGGCTGCTGTTGATGCTGTTGGTAGAGCAGGATGCGGTTACGACGGACGGTGCGCGCATCGTCGCCATGGATGATGTTGCGCGCGGCGTCGGACGGCGATGGTTGGCGCAGTGTGGGTGCCGCCAAGGCCAGAGCGACGAGACAGAGATGGATGAGGATGGTGCGATTGGACGCCATTTTGATGGGCCGATAGGCGAGTAGGAGTGGTGCGATACGTTGGGACGTTTGCTGGGACTCGTGGGGCGATTGTTATATATTGTTGGGTTTTGTGGATTTACAATTGGTTGCGATGGTTGGGATGCACGTCACGCTCGAGCCGATTCGTTTTACCTCAACATGATGACAGTTACTTGACAATCTGACATGTGGTCAGAACGTGTACGTGACATATGATGCCGCACACGCTCTTGTCACGTCGTGTAATTACTTGCGATTCGTCCACGCATGACAACACATCCATACAGCCCATACATGGTACGCAGGTATGGGCCGCACCGTTCATGTTCTCACATGCCATGCTTGCATTTCTCATTGGTCAAACACACATTGTTCCCCAATCGCCAGGCGCATCTCCATCCCACTACGTGTCACCTAAACCCGTTTGTCCCTTGTTATCTGTCACCACTTCAGCCGCCCCTCCAAACTACATATACTGCACCAGCCCATCATGACCCGACCACTTTCGCCAGTACATCCGCATCAAGCACCTCCTCCATATCGCACGCAATGTCTTCAACGCTTATCCTCCTCACACTTCTCGCTCTAGCCCTGCAACTCGCACCAACAGTTGCTGCCCCATCCGCCGCCGTTCTCTGTGCCAGTCGCAGCGCGCAGGCCGACAAAATCTGCCTCTGTGTCATCTGCGCAGCATCGCACTGCCCCGCGCCACAACCCGTCCTCCAGAGCGGGTGCAGCACTTCCGTCCCAATCCCAACTCCCTTGTGCCGCTTACCGCTACAGTGATGGCTCCGCCCTTTCAGGCGCCCGGAGCATTGACGCCGTGCTCCGCACTGCCTCGATTTGTCCTCGAGCCCTTCCGTGCGTACGCAGATGGGTGTGGACGCCGATGATGACTTCAACGACATGCGCTCCATTACGCGCGCCATCCCCGCTTGAGTCGCCCCTGTCAAGCAGGTGGTCGGGGAAGGCAAGTTGATGATGCAGAGAATACGCGGCTATTCCTCATTAGTGTTCGATGTTTTCCTGTATTCTTTTGAGATTTGTAAAATACTTGCGCCCCATGACTTGCCCCGCTTTTGTAGACGAGCCCCTGATGTTGCGTGTTCGGCGACGCCAACACATTCTCCTCGTCGCACAAGAGCGACCAACTGCGAGTTTGAT
>JALQPE010000562.1:0-36332 GCA_030407315.1 Asparagopsis taxiformis | reverse complement strand
TACTACGGTGTTGGGAATGAAAAAAGACAGTAAATTTACTGTCTGAGACAGTAAAAATTACTGTCTGGCCAAGACAGTGCGCGGAGACAGTAAAATTTACTGTCTGGAAATTCAGAATACTGCTGCAGCAATAAACTGGCACGAAATCTGGGCAGTACCAAAAACAGTAAAATTTACTGTCCAGAACAGTAAATTTTACTGTCCGGAAGTGTTGCCGCCAGACAGTATGTGCAGACAGTACATTTTACTGTCTGAGGCAGTGCATTGTATTGTATTACTGCACTGTCTGGGTAAATCTGTAGACAGTAGTGTAGATAGCAAATTGTATTGTCTGCGGGTAGTACCGTGTATTGGTTCACAACACTGTCTCGTGGAGTGGACTTGAGAGGAAATATGGAGCATAGTGTTTGTGTGTGAAGGTAAATATTGGAATGGTGTAATGGTGTGTGGTATACGAAGATAGTAATTGTGGTCGAGCTTTACAGATATTTGTAGGTAGCGAAGTTAGTACGAGGAGGATAAATGAAAGAGGATAGCAGATCGACCGACCTAGAATGGGATTGAGGTTTCTAGTCTCAGTGAAGCCTATTCTGCCAATAGAGAATAGAATCATGTTTATGTCAGTTGGGATAGGAGATGACACTATCGATTTTAGTGCGATGACAATTAGAATCGTGCTGAAGGGCCTGCAATCGCTGAGGAATGTGACGTCATATTCCTCAATTTCCGAACGGAAGTTGGGAATAAATAGGAGTTCACGAATGGGAGCAGCGATGCACAAAATTGGTGCAGAAAGAGCTTTTCGAGCTAATCACTGAGGCTTCCGTGAAGGAACTGAAACAGATACGGAAGAGTGTTCCATAGTTGATTACTTTCTCAATTCGAGAGCTATTTGCGATCATAGTCGCGATGCGCCGAGTGAACCAAAGCGTAAACAGCTGTTATCTCCTCTGGTGCCGTCTCCATGTTGAATCCTGCGACTTGTACATGTGTGAGAGATGCTGACAATGTGAACATCGCCGGTATGCGAAACAGCCAATTGTCGAGCAGAACGTGTGTTGAGACAGCTGTTCGGAAATGGGTTTTTCTGGCGCACAGAAAGGCTGATTGCAAGATTTTCCAAACGCCTCACACCACAAAACACACGCTTTCAACAATATATCCAACAAAAAATTTCATGGATCAAGCCGCCAACCACAATTCATGACAACCAATCATCAGTTCACTCTCGCCAATGTGCAAGTAGCATTAATGCTAGTGTGGTCAATTGACCACACTCGACCGTGGCAAACAAGTATCGCAAGCGGATCGTTATCTCATCGCCTTGCGTAGTTGGCAATCCGCACAGTCCATACGCACGCAATTGATTGACACCAATGCGACGCCACACGCGCTTCTGTTCGTCGCTACCACGCTGCATCGTCGCTTCCAAACCGATTGGTTGATGTTCACCGATGACGCACAGCGCATTGACGCCTTTTGAATCCCGCTTCTCGCGCTCGCGCTCCCCCTTCACCACCTCCGGGCTCTTTTCTTCGCGCACGCGTGCCACTTTGCGATGGCAAATGTGTGATCGTCACTGCGCGACTCTAGGTGGCTCGACCTCCGTCGCGTCTTCTCTGAGGAACACGTGCACATTTTTCACGTCATGTCGGCGGTCGTGCTCGAGTTTCGACACGCCGAGACACAGCTTTTGCACCGCTTTTGTGCACAAAATGTCCACGTTGTTCTGCAGACCTCCCTGTTTATGCTGGCCATTTTGCATGTCAATCTTCCCGCCTGTCTCAACCGTGCGGCGTTGCGTAATGCGCGTGCCGTTCTCACTTTTTTGCAAGCCTGGAAGGCCTATTCGAGCGACCCGGCAGTTCTTCCAACTGTCATTGCAATCCGTTTGTACATGCATCTTTACTGGTCACACCATTAATCTCACACGTGTTATTTCAACGATATGATTACGATGTCACTAGTTACGGAAAGATTGATACGTCTGCTCGCTTTCTCTCACGAGTCAATTCACCCATTTCGGTCTCGTGCCTACTGCCGAAGAGGAGCCTAGCTTTATGGACAAACATTAGGACTGAAAAATGTATCTAATTCAAGTAAGCTTCCTAGAATTTCACAAGCTATGCTCGATACTAAGCGAGGGGATGGCGATGAGCTCTACACAGTCATACGATGACCCCCGATGTGGTTCACATTCGTCCACAGTACCAGTCGGGGAGACTCCTACCTCTCAGATGGTGTCCCGGTGACTCCAAGACGCCACTGCTTTGTCCAATCCTGGTCCTAAGAAGATGACGGGTTACGCTATGTGTGACGTACATGAGTACCATGGAAACGTGAGTGGGAATGGTGATAGTGGGATTACTGGAGTGATGGGAGATGAGTCTGGGGAGAAATCATACAGTTTCTATACACCTGACGGGTATTGGTGGAATATAATTGAATGGAATGATGTGTGATGTCTGCACCACGTCGACCTCCTCTCTCGCCCCAACATCGCGCAGCACTCTCAATGCAACACAGTGTGCATCTTTGTTGGCGTTACATGTGCGCCTAGTTCTTGCATCGCTGCTTCCCTCACATCATCATCTAACCGTCTGTAACGCAACAACATGCCACCGCATGTCGCTCACAGTCACATATGTATTTCTTAATACGCTTGTTGAAACACGGAACGCTCTTATTCACCACAGCGGCAGCTCTACACAACTAACACTGAAACCAAGATGGAGGCAATATATCGGTGGCATTTCATTACAAATGTACTTTTTCTTTCTGCTGCTGGTGTGGCCTTGTGTTTGAAACTTGCTTGCAGGTCCTTTCCAACAGCTTAGTGTCGTAACCATTGCAGATGCGTTGCTGCTAGAATCACCCGGAGAGCTTCAATCAAATGGTTGTTGTGGACTAGTTGCGCTCGTTGTGAATCAATCGCCAGTGCGTGCATCTGTATTTGTGCGTTCGTGTGCGCGCTTACTAGATGCGATGCAATGCAATGCTCACGTACACTGTATACTACTGACTTTTACAAATATAGCTTTGTATGAGAAGCGTCGGTATGTATCCGACACCTTACCATTGCCTCACTCTGTAAAGCTTCTTTCCCAGTAGCAATTTGTATCGCATTGCACCATGACGCAGGGCAGACTGCGAGTGAAAGCAACGAGTAAACAAACTTTTCGCTCATCATTCACCACACGCTGTTGTCGTTGAAGTCATAACCATATCCACATCCCATTCTGGAAACTCTTGGAAGACAGACGAGCCCAGTCCACCACTGGTGCTTGTAGATGTAGCATTTTTAAGCTGTTCGTTTAGATAGTAAGGGATAGATGGTGTAGTGCGCAACACTAGAGAACAACGCTGTGCAGGACAACATGTTTGTTCGGCGTAAATCGTCATATGTTCCATTTGGACTATTTTGGCAGCTCACATGCATCAACCTGAATATTAAGACTCTGGACTGGCACACTCAAGTATCTGGATACGCTTGAGCAGTGGCAGGGGCGCAAGAGCCGGTCCAAGTTTTTGTACAAGGCACGTTGACACACTGCATTCACTTGATTGACACCCGAGTGCAACGACTGGCTCGCTGTCCAGGGATGGGGGACTGCTGTGCGCAAGTGTTCAATACATCTCAAGATGCAGTTCAAGAATAAACATTTCAACGTTATCCGGCTCACGGTCTCAGTTGGTCAAGTCATGGATCACAGGGTGTGGTGAAAAACCTCTTTGTTTACATTGTCTCAATAGCGAGGTCGACGATATTGCGACCTCGTTACTGGGACGGATTGGCATCACCGAGTGTGACAGACTGGAAGATGTGATTGGGCAGGAGCGAGGTGTGTGTGAAGGATAGTAAGAAACAGCGAGGTGGGTGTGTGGAAGGTGCGAATGGCGTCAAGTGATTGGCACAAGGGAGTTGAGCTCATCTGCGGACAGAGTATGGATGGCATCGTATGCCCGTTGGGACAGCCCGGGCGGAAGTGATCATGGGAAGCTCGTTTATGTATGTGTGCGGCAGTTGGGATTGGGCGCGACTGGACGGCGAATGTGGTCGAAGAATGGGCGCGGCGACTATGGTCATGCTAAGTGGACCAACGCGGTGCGAGTCGAACCAGTTGATATATGAGGGATGTCAAGGCAAGGGGGCATTTAGACGGGCGAAAGGGTGCGTGTGACGCGAGTGGAAGGCGGTGAGGGAATGCATGCATGAATTGAGCGTGTGGGCGGACGAGGATTTGAGAAAACCTAATATGACAGTACATTGCGTGTGTGGTAGGCGCGTTGAAGTGTTACGGCGCATAAATCATCGGCGCCGATGGCTACGTCACAAACGGTGTAATCACCGCTGTAATCGGCGCCAACAGCATGTTATGGCTGCAGACGCGACAGAATGTCGACTTCATCCTTAGAATGAAGTACGCTAATTAGCCATTCTGCCCAGCACCAGGTACGAAACTTGGGACTGGGCACGTCATTAGAGCTCTAGGGTAGGTAACAGAATATAAACTTATGTGGGAGGACGGGTTTTCAGGACAAGCTGTCGGAACTGTAATTACTGTGTTTTCTTACAGCAAAGTCATCGTTAAGGCGGATTTGCTTTCTCAGGACAAGCTGTCGGAACTGCTATTCAGTTTTCTTACAGCAAAGGCAGTTTACCCCGGTTGCTTACAGCAAAGTCATCGTAACGATGACTTTGCTGTAAGAAAAAAAAACATTACAGCAAAGTCATCGTAACGATGACTTTGCTGTAAGAAAACAAAACATTACAGCAAAGTCATCGTTACGATGACTTTGCTGTAAGAAACCATGGTAAACCAACTTCTCTGTAAGCATATGAGAGGGACTGATGTTTCTCACTCGGGAAGAAGAAGGAGACGATTTCGGACCTCGCGAAAAAGGCTGCAAAGTGGTCTGAAACGGTTGGGGTGGTTCTAGGGAGTACTAAAACTTGTTTTAATTGCACTCAAGCTTTCTCGCTTGCGTGGAAGGGTTGGTATAATTCATCGATTTTTGGTCATCAGATTCTCACAACTGGAGATGTGATGGTCAAAATGGAACTTTGTCCGAATGATGTGCAAGTGGTCTGTAAGGGTTGGAGTGGGTCTAGGGAGTACGGAAAAGTGTTCTATGAGTTCGTAAAGCTGCTGGCTTGCGCATTAGGGCTGACAGAATGCATCGAGTTTTGGTCACCAGATTCCCACAACTGAAGATGTGATGGCCAAAATTGAACTTTGTCGGAACGAAGTGTAAGTGATCCGTAAGGGCTGGAGTGGCTCTAGGGAGTACGGAAAAGTGTTTTATGTGTCCGTAAAGCTGTTGAATTGCGTGGTAGGGATTCCAGAATGCATCGACTTTTGGTCACCAGACTCCCACAACTGGAGATGTGATAGCCAAAATTGAACTTTGCAAGAACGAAGTGCAAGTGTTCTGGATGCCTTCAAGTGGCCTGGAAGCGTACTCTGGACAAGTTTTCGGACCTTGAAGAGGCTCAACTGCACAATGCTGATATTGAAATGAAACATTCATATAGTCCATTTTTAACTAGAACTGCTGGAATGGATTGCGTAGCCTATAGAGGAGCAATGTAGTTATATAATAGAGCTAGAAGCATGCCTCAACAACCTATCTCTCATGCCTCTAGTTCTCCTTCATCATTCCAGTCTTCCTTCCTGTGACGCACCGCGCCTCTGGTGTCACTTCACACGCCCCTCCTGTGCATTAAATACCTGTCTACCACTTCCGTATTCTACTCATACCACCACATTCATTTTACCCCATGCCTACCATCCTATCCTTTACCTTCTGTCCTTCAGTCCTAGGCTAACCTACTTCATAACCATCGATGTAAGGTGAATATCTAGATTCCTACCTACTTGAGAGTATAGTTTATTATAACGGAAAACGGACGGTTTTGTATAGTCAATGTGCTACACAGCACCAGGAGTAGATTTTGCGCACCGATAATCTATGCTTGATATTGGAGAGACCGGCTTCTTGTAGCCTCGGAAAATGTGCAGGTAGTACCTTTCCAGAGGTCCTGGAGGTGTTCACACCAACTCTAGTCCATTTTAACGAGTTTGAATTTCGACCGCCAGAATCTCTGTCGTGAGAAAATGGTGGTCGAAATTTACCGTGCTGATCTCCCAATACTGAACTTTTTAGGTAGTTCAGCCCGGGTGAACAAGACACAGATTGCTCTTCAAAGCCGCCCGAAGCCGTCGAAACCATCCTTCCACAATGTTCCCGACTTCAAAATTCCTATCTCACCCTTCCCAAAGTGAGAGAGGGACCAAGCTCCCAGCCGCTTACAGCTGAGGCAGTTTACCAGGGATGCTTACAGCAAAGTCATCGTTACGATGACTTTGCTGTAAGAAAAGAAAACATTACAGTGGGCGAAGGATTTTACCGGGTGAAAAAATCACCAAGAATTTTTTACCGGGTAAAAAATCGTGGCTACTGTAATGAAACGTTTTCTTACAGCAAAGTCATCGTAACGATGACTTTGCTGTAAGAAAAGGAAACATTACAGTAGGCGAAGAATTTTTACCGGGTAAAAAATCACCAAGAATTTTTTTACCGGGTAAAAAAACGTGCCTGCTGTAATGTTTTCTTTTCTTACAGCAAAGTCATCGTAACGATGACTTTGCTGTCAGCACCCGCGGTAAACTGCCTCAGCTGTAAGCGGTCTGGCTTCACCCTCTCTCTCATGTCTCTTGTCTTCCTTCATCCCAGCCTATCCCAACCTCCCTTCTATGTCGACTCCGGTGTCACTCCAGCCGACCCTTCAGTGAGTGCAATCCTTCTCTACCACCGCCATAATCTACTCATACTATCCCCTTCATGTTGCTGCATACCTACCCTCCCATCCTTCCTGATTTTCCTACAATCCTAGGCTAGCCTACTTACCAACTATGTTCGTATTGAAGGCAGCTAGATTCCTAGTAACTCAAATCTACAGTCTGCTAAAAAGGGCGATTTGGTGTGGTCACTGTGCCACACGGCACCAGGAATAGAATCTGGCCACGGATACTCTATGCTTGATCTCAGAGAGAACAGCTGCGCCAATGCTCCGAAAATGTGCTGTCAGTACCTTTCCAGACGTCCTGGAGGTGCTCATGCCAGCTCTAGTTCATTTTAGGGAGGTTGAGTTTCGACAATCAGAATTTCACTCTTGAGGAAATTGTGTTTGAAATTTTGTGCACTCCTCCCGCCGTACCAGGCAGGGCACCCAGCCCAGACTGGGTTAGCACGACGCAGAGTGCTCCCCAACACCGCTAACAGCCGTCCAAACCATCCCTCTGCCATGTTTTACGGCTTCACAATTCCTTGCTCACCCTTCCCAAGGTGAGGGAGGGACCAAGCTCCCAGCCGCTTACAGCTGAGGCAGTTTACCAGGGATGCTTACAGCAAAGTCATCGTTACGATGACTTTGCTGTAAGAAAACGTTTTCATTACAGTGGCCAGGAATTTTTTACCCGGTAAAAAAATCATGGCTACTGTAATGAATTGTTTTCTTACAGCAAAGTCATCGTAACGATGACTTTGCTGTAAACATCCCTGGTAAACTGCTCCGTCTGTAAGCCGTTGGTCTCAACCCTCGATCTCATGTCTGTTGTCCTCCTTCATCATCTCCACATCCCTTCCTGCTAAGCATCACTTCTCTAGTGCCACTCTACCAGTCCTTTTCGTGCATGAAATACTTTTCTACCACTGCCATAGTCTACACATACTATTGCCTCTATACTTCTGCATGCCTACGCTTCCATCTTTCTGTCCCGTGCTAGGCTTAGAGAATATCCTACTTCCTGGAGATCATTGTACAGTGAGGCAGTAAAAAGCACTGTCTCACCGTACTGTCTGAGGCCCCTTTTCAACACCGTAGTGTATAAGGGCTGGAGTGGCTCTGGGGAGTACAGAAAGGTGTTTTATCTGTCCGTAAAGCTTCTGGCTTGCGCATTAGGGCTGGCAGAATGCATCGATTTTTGGTCATCAGATTCTCACAACTGCAGATATGATGAATTTCGGCCATGGCCAAAATTCAACTTTGTCGGAACGACGTAGATTTGGACTGGATGCCTCCAAGTGCATGCACTTGAAAGTGCACTTAGTCCAAAAAATTGTCCAGAGTACGCTCCCAGGCGATGGCCTGGAAGTGTACTCTGGACAAGTTTTTGGACCTGGAAGAGGTTGAATTGCACAATGCTTGTGTTGAAATGAAACATTTATATGGCCCATTCTTTACTTGGACAGCTGAAATCCTATCTACTCGAGAGTAAAGTATATAAAAACTGGAAACAGACGGTTTTGTATTGTCAATGTGCCACAAGGCACCAAGAGTAGATTTTGCCCTCCGATAATCTATGGTTGATTTCAGAGAGGATAACCGCGTGCAGTCACAGGACATGTGTTACCAGATCCTTCCCAGAGGTCCTGGAGGTGTTCACACCAACTCCAGCCCACTTTAACGAGTTTGAATTTCGAAAGTCAGAATCTCTGTCGTGAGAAAATTGAACCATTTCCGACCACGTGGTAGAAATTTCGTACACTCCTCCAACCATACTAGACACAACACCCAGCTCAAACCGGGTGTAAACAACACAATGTGTTACCTAATGCCGCCTACAGCCGTCCATACCATTCCTATACCCTGTTTCCTGACTTCATAATTCCTTCCTCACCCTTCCCTAGGTCGGAAAAGGACGGAAGTCCCTGCCGCTTACAGCGGAAGCAATTTACCAGGGATGCTTACAGCAAAGTCATCGTTACGATGACTTTGCTGTAAGAAAATAAATCATTACAGCAGCCATGATTTTTTACCCGGTAAAAAAATTCTTGGCCACTGTAATTGAAACGCTTTCTTACAGCAAAGTCATCGTAACGATGACTTTGCTGTAAGAAAATAAATCATTACAGCAGCCACGATTTTTCACCCGGTAAAAATTCTTGCTGATTTTTTACCCGGTAAAATTTCTTTGGCCACTGCAATGGAAACGTTTCCTTACAGCAAAGTCATCGTTACGATGACTTTGCTGTAAGAAAATAAATCATTACAGCTGCCATGATTTTTTTACCCGGTGAAAAAATTCTTGGCCACTGTAATGGAAACGCTTTCTTACAGCAAAGTCATCGTAACGATGACTTTGCTGTAAGAATCCCCGGTAAACGGCTTCCGCTGTAAGGGGCTGAGAGTTCCGTCCCCCTCCCACCTAGGGAAGGGTGAGCAAGGAATTGGGAAGTCAGGAACATGGCTCAGCAGAACGTTTGTACGGCTGTGAGTGGCTTCCAGGAGCATTCTGTGTCATGTGTTATCTCAGCAACGTCTCTTATAGTCGAACCTCACGGGTTGTCAAGGTCTAAAACTAGTCCCCCCTACGGTCTAGCTAGTGAAATCATGTAAAGTTGTAGACTAATACAAAAATGTAGCAATCAATAGGCTTAGTAGCACTAAACTATGACATGAAGGTCAGATGTATAGATGAAAATAGAAAGGTGGGCTAAGCGAATAATGTTGAGATGAGAAAGACAGAACTTCATAGCAGGGAACAATAGCATAGGTTTTAATACTTCTCGTATGCTATCTATTGCTCCTGTCATACTTTTAATATTCGACGGTGTGGATGTGGTCCGTGAGGACGTCCTTCTCAGTCTTCAAGTAGATGTGGCCGCGCGTGGGCAGACCATAGACTAAATTCTGCTCCCACAGGAAGATCTCCTCACCTGAAGCCGACCCCGTAATGGTAAAGGTCACCGCGATCAACTAAGACGGAATAGGGTGGCACATAAAAGTGGTTAACGGGAACCTTCCACATGTCGGCGTCCGTATGGACCAGGCATACATGACTATAAGGTGCAGCTACTATAAAGAACCCATCGGATCCGCTCGACATCATGAAATAGGATGGGGATTGGGTAGGTCCGACTCCTCAAAATTGGGATACTCAGAAGTCCGTGTGCCCATCCTGGTCCGCAGCCCCATCTGTTTTAAGAAGCAGCCGTAATCCTGTCTTCGGGAAAAAGACAGGATCCTCACCCTCCATTCCCAACTTCAAGAAATCCGCACAAACACCAAGAGCAAGCTCTGCCACCAACTTGTTCCTGTACATATCCAAATTCCCCTCCTCCAGCTTGTCGCACAATTCACACCGCGGCAGGGGGAGTCGCCCACGACCACCATCTATGCGGTCCTTCGCAGCACCCACGTTGTGGATGAAATGCCACGGCGAAGGATCAAAACCGGGCTTGGCGAAATCTGGGGGCTCGTCCTGTGGTTTCCTGTCTTCATAATCAGAATCAGACTGCTGGGAGGGTTTCTGTGGCTTTTCAACCTCCTCAACCAGCTGGAACTGTCGAGAAAAGTGACTGAAGAGGTCATGCGTCGCGCTACCAGCCGTGGACGACTGCAAGAGGCCTTCCACAACAACCACCCCCATGTTGTCCAGCAACGCCGCTTCACCGCAAAGTACTATTCCACCACCGAGTCCTCAGCACCTGGCGATGCAGCTGCCAGGAATGCTGCCGCCTTTATTTCCGCCCGCACCGTCTCTACCGTCGTAATTTCCATGTAGTACTTCATCGGGCTACCAGACGCAATTGCGCTGGGGAGAACGGCGGCCACATTCTCATCGACGATACTGTCGGGAATAGGATTTTCATGGGCGTCGTCGAACTGGAGAATCGGCTCCCGAGAACGTCCTCTGGAAGCCGACTTGGATTTCTTTGACGACGACTTTGATGAAGTCTCACTGAGCTTCCTCTTTTAAAAGTACCAAATTTGGTAGAGGGCTCGGGCGTCGCAGAAGCGGTTTCCCAGTTGCGCTTCCCAAGGATGGAGCTTTTACCCGCATCCTTGGGTGCGCTCTCCAGCTCGACGACCTGAACAGGGCTCGCACCACCCGCCGTCGCTGTTCCACCACGACCGGAACGACTCTCTTTCAGGCAGGTACTCCTTTTGGGCATCACTTTCCCAGAAGTTTCCACTCCGGACGATGCAGACACGACAGGGGTAGTGGCAGAAACAGAGGCAGCCTCGGAATAGCTGGAAGAATCTAATTGAGGTGGTACTACCTAAATTGGATTCTTCAAAGGCAAAGGAATGGAGGATGAAGGGATGGTCAGGGAAATGGAAGGGGAAGGGGAAGGGATGGCGGAATCATGACCACATGTGACTGGGAGCGCAGCATGTGGGATGTGTGGGTCCACCACGTAAAATTGTTTCCGCATTTACATGTCGCGGTAGCCAGTTACGCGCAGGAGCATTTTCCTGGCGTCCTTTCAAAACATAGACTTCCGATTGGGAAAGATGTTCTCAAACTTGGAGCCATTGGGAGGGCCTTCCTTGGGATGTAAGTCCGCTCAGAACCCCTTCTTGGGCACCATCAGCGCAAAAACTTCGACAACGCGTGAGTGAATGTCGAAGCTCTTGCTCGGGTCACCCACGCTGGGAATGGAGCCATCCAGCATCCTCAACACATCCGAAACGTTCCAATACTCGGCCACCTCCTTCACGTACCCGAAGATTTCCAACAAACCAGCAATCCATTCCTGCCCAATGGTACCAACCGAGTTCGGTTTCAGCCCGGCCCACCAACGGCTACAAGTGTAGTACGCCGTCATCTCGAGGTTGACACAATTTTGGACGTCCGGAGCACCCCTAAACGATCCGTTGAACAAAAATTTCACCGTACACCCAGCCAGATTCTCCGTCGAAGAGAACTGCACGAACTCTGGCCTGTTCGGAATAGTTTTCTGCAGCCAAATCCGTTTTCAAGAATTGCTCCATCGTTGCAGACTTCTTCAACCACTAGCCAACGACCTCTGATATTCACTTTGCGAGGTTCAACTTGCACTTCAGACGAACTATACTGGGCAATATTGATGCATGTCTCGCTTGCTGAAGGAGATTTACTCTTTTCCGCTACTTCTCCGCTATAGTGCAGAATTATATTTCTCCGCCACTAAATTCAACCATTAAGAAACCTTTCCTGGCTTTCATTCGATCCAATGAACTGTTTCACCACAATGATTTGTCCTATGCTCATTACTTTATGCACAATGATTGCTATTTCATCCGGGCTCGACCTACTCAATATCGTTTTGCTATCTTGTATCGCATTCCCTAAACACCATCCTGGCCAAGACGTATCCACTTCCGTTTGTTACGCAGTGATGCTCTAAGCACTAATACTGAATCTGATTTTCTCATGCACGTAGTTCCTACTCGTATACTCTACCATATTCTCGGCCCTATTCACAAGGTGAAAACACGATGTCTCGTTGAATCGTACTCGGTGTGATATCTTAAATTAGGATACATTTTTATATTGCAATGCAGACTCACTGCTCGCTTGAAACATGAAAATTATAAAAATTCTTCGACACTGCTGTTTCCTAACCGCCACCATCCACGTGGCCCGCTTTGACTGCCTGCCAAGTGTACTCGGAGCATACAATGACGTTATCGATATATACCATCCACATCATCACTGGAAGCGCGGACTCCTCGTCCAGGAAAGTGCGCCATTTTTCTTACTCTTCACCTCCGCCTGTCCTGTAGGCCCCATATGCTAGTGTTTTTCCTATATTTCTGTAGTGATGACGTCATTCTAGACAATAAAAGGCGGTAGAAGATACGATAATGTGCGCCTCCTCTGCCAGATCATGTGCTTCCAAGCGTAATTCGCAGCCTAGGTATCGTTTTTCTGGGCCTCCCATCGCACCGCTCCGTTTCAAACTCATCCCTCTATTGTTCTCCTACACGTCATTTCCGCCCGTAGAGTACTACTTAAACGAAAGATTCTGGAAATCCCTGTTTCCATCTTCATATCCGTCGGAAACAAAGCAACAACCCTGGCCGTGGAAGCCGTATAGATCATCTAAACTGCTTCCAAAGCGTAAGTTTTAGATCATCAATACGGCTTCCAAGGCCAAAGTTGTTGCTTTGTCTCCGACGGATATGAACCATGATGGTACGTTTCCACAACTCACGCCACTAACCCAGTTTTCTATTCGTTTTCTCTTTCTCAGGTTTCCAGTCGGTGAGTGTTCCACTTCTACTTTCATTTATCTTTCTCTCTTACCACTTCTCCACTAATTTTCTTTTCTGCCTGTGAGTACATATCTCAATTTGGGATGCAATGGTATTTGTTAAGGTACGTTAGTCTCCTAATCACCATCAATTTCCCTCTCCAATTCAACGTCACTAACTTGTTTCCTTTCTATACATCATTTTTTCTTCTTCTCTTCATTTCCTAGCTTATTCATGCAGCTCAATCAGTTGATAGATTTCTAGACTTTTCTAGTAGTTTTAGTTTTACTCGTCGGAATAGTGTTAGTTGTAGTAGCATTTTTAACATAGGGATTGTTTATTCTCAATGTAGCCTGCGCAAATAAACAAATCCAGAGTGAAGCTTCCCATATCGCACCCTCTTAGATTGCTACCTATCCTACCGCGTATACCTCTCGCTAGCTCATAGTCACTACGAAATAAAAATTCCTAGCCGTACTATTCTGTCCATTCCCATATGAATACCGTCCATGCCCCATCCTCATAGCGCTAGAACTGCCTTCCTCTACCCCAGAAAGATGCCCACGACAGCGTGACGCTCCATCTCATCCACCACTCCCAGACACCGAATTTTACTATATCAGGACACTACTTTTACTGTCTCCAGGTGCTACCCAGGGCAGCACGAAATACTGTCTCCAGGTGCTGCCCAGGACAGCACAAAGTACTATCTCCAGGTGCTGCCCAGGGCAGCACAAAGTACTGTCTACAGGTGCTGCCCAGGGCAGCACAAAGTACTGTCTACAGGTGCTGCCCAGGGCAGCACGAAATACTGTCTACAGGTACTGCCCAGGGCAGCACAAAGTACTGTCTACAGGTACTGCCCAGGACAGTGAAAATCACTGTCTCCAGGTACTGCCCAGGACAGTGAAAATCACTGTCTCCAGGTACTGCCCAGGACAGTGCACCGTGTTGGTTCCATCTATTGTCCCAGGCAGCGTATTTCACTATCCGGCCATGTTGCCTTGGCCAATACAAAACACTATCCGCCAACACTGCCCAGTACAGTAAATTACATCATATCCAACTATTGAATAAATCATTAATTTTTACTGTCTCCATTCACTGCCTCAGACAGTACTGTGAGACAGTGTTTTTTACTGTCTGCAGACAGTGTTCCGTACTGTCTGCCAGACAGTGCAAATCACTGTCTCCAAGTGTGGCATTAATTTTCATTTGCCGCATAGTGATTTTTACTGTCTCAGACAGTAAAAATCACTGTCTCGCAGTACTGTCTGAGGCCCCCTTTTCAACACCGTAGTGTGACGAACGCACTCACCACGTTGGCGGAATCGATATTTCGTAGAGGTACGACTCTAGTTAGCTTCGTAAAGCGGTGCGTTATTACTAGAATAAATCGGTTACCTCGCGTGTTCTTCGTAAGCGGACCTAGTATGTCGATACATAGGTCTCGCAGTGGCTCCGTAGCCGGAAATAATCGTAACGTGTTTGTCCATTTGCGAAGTTTCACGCGGTTCTTCGCACATCCAACACAGTTTCGTACCGTTGCGTGGATGTCGGCGGCCATCGCAGGCCAGTAGTACGTCCCCCGTAGGGTGTATTAGATACACGTCTGCCCGGGATGTCCATCGAGGACGTGGTGGTGCGTTAGCTCCAGCAGCCGCGGTCGTAACGAAGCCGGCACAACGATTTGCGTTCGTTCCTCGTCGTGAGGGTTCCGTCGCCTGAGTAAACCATCGCGGTCTTCGAAGAATGCAGCGTCCTGCATCTCGGACTGCCGCGACAGTATCGTCTGACAGAATGCGTCTTCGCGTTGAGCTTCGATAAGCTCGTCCCTCGTAATGGGAAGCTGAACGTCAGCTGGCGGCACGCGTGCCGAATCATCTTCAGCAGCGCGCTGTTCGTCGAGGAAATCTGGTTCCTCGTCAAGAACGTCGTCGAGCGACTCGTCGCGGTTGAACTCTAGTTCACTATTGCCGGCCGTCGCGGCTGGTGGTTGTTCGTCACGAGTCGCATTCGACGGGTCATCGTGACCCGTGGCATTCCTTGTCGTTTTTCGTGTGGACGTCGTTCGTCCTTGTCCACTTCGCGTGGTTTGGCGCCGACTGCGAGTCATCACGAGGACCGTGTCCCCATACGATGGTACGTCATCGTCGACTGGTCGACCATCGTCGTAGGTAGATATCACGCGTGATAAAGCGTCGGGTACCTGGTGCACGCGCCCAGGTCTGTACGTAACCTCGAAGTCGAATTCGGCGACGCGTAGCCTCCATCGTAGTAGTCGACCGGACGCGTCCGTCAACGTCATCAGCCAACGCAAGGCTTCGTGGTCCGTACGTACGGTAAATCTTTGACCCTCTACGTTGGGGCGGAGCGACGTTATCACCCAAACTACGGAGTAGCACTCGCGCTCAGTTGCCGAATAACCGCGTTCGGTTTCGTTGAGGGTCTTCGACCAGTACCCAATCGGCACCCATTCGTTGGGCTTGTTTTCGTTCTGCTGCTGGAGCAACGTAGCTCCCAGCTGATACGCCGACGCGTCGGTATCGATCATGAACGGACGTTCCGCCTTCGGAAGGTGCAATACTGGTGGCGACACCAGTATCGTTTTCAACGTCTCGAACGCGTTCATCTGCTCGTTAGTCGGGTTCGTCCAATCGGGGGAAGCGTCCTTCTTCAACATCGTGTTGAGTGGCCGAGCGATCTCTGCGTACGCCTTTACAAAGCGGCGGTAAACGTTGGCCGCGCCCAAAAATGATCGACATTACGTCTTATCCCGCGGGAACGTAGCCGTACGAAAGGCTTCCTTGTTCCGTGCTGCGACGTGCAGTTTCCCTGGGGTAATCACGTGCCCCAGGTAGTCAACTCGTGGTTGAAAGAACGAAAATTTCGCGAGCTTTAACGTTACTCCTGCTGCGCGTAGCAGGGAAAGTACGTGGTCGACGTGACCCAGGTGAGACTCGAGGTCTTTCGAAAAGACGATTACGTCGTCTAAGTAAACAAGGCACGATTGCCAACGAACTCCGGAGAGGATGATGTCCAACGTCCGCTGAAACGTAGCGGGGGCATTTCGTAGCCCGAATGGCATTCGCACGTAGCGATACGTTCCCATGAAAGACGTAAACGTTGTCTTATCACGGCCGTGGACCGGTCCTCGGCGGAGACGGGCACTTGCCAGTAACCGGCGTTACAGTCAAGTGTCGTGAAAATGGCGGCGTCGCCCAACGAATCGAGGCAGTCTTCCATGCGAGGAAGCGGGTACGAATCAGCGATCGTTTTCGCATTCAAACGTCAGTAATCGACACAGAAAGGTAAGGATCCGTCCTTCTTCGGCACCAATACGATTGGTGACACCCATTCGCTGGACGCGGTTTCGATAACCCCTTCGTTGAGCATCTTCACTACTGAGTTTGAGATAAAAAAATGTAGTAAATTTACTGCCTGAGGCAGTAAAAATCACTGCCTGAGCAATCTAGTGCCTGAGGCAGTAGAATTACTATTTTAATTTTTTCAGTTCTAGTGCCGCAGGCAGTAAAATACAAAATTTCCTGGCAGTACGGTATGTAGCAGAATTCAGTACTGTACGATAGCAAATTCTAGTAATTTTTGCTGGTACCACAGGGCAGTAGTGCAATGCAGTGATTTTTGATGATTTTTGCAATGGAATGTACTGCCATACAGTACTGCCCTGGCAAATGACCTGGCATTGGAATCAGGCAGTAAAATATACTGGCTTCGGCAGTGAATTGTACTGCCTGCAAGTACTGCCTTGATAGTAATTGGTGATTGGTATTTTCTGAGATTCAATGTTGCAATAGTTGTCCAGGATAGGGTTGTACAATGTGTTCGCATGTGAGTTCAAGTAGAGAAGAGAGGAAACTATTCTGAAGCTAGTAGTAGTGAGAAGTGTAGAGGATGTATGGTCACATGGAAATGACCGTTACAAAAAAGGTAGGAGAAAATCGGTCGTTTTCCGAGGATATGAGTAGAGTAGTTGGCATTATTTGTTACTATTGCTAGCATTCTCGTTGCAGGAAAATCGTCTGGAGTGACACTTTGCGATTGGAACGAGAGGCGAAGTTTGACGGAAGATGGAATCTCAGCTTCGTGAGGAAAATCCAAATGACTGCCTAGCAGGGATTATTCGAGAGGGATTCAGGACAGTGACTGGGGAAGTTCGTCGTATTGGGGAGAGGATGGATGAAATCGACGATGATCGAACGTCCCAACGCCAGCAAATCGAAAAGCTGATGAGTCGCGTCGAGTTTATAGTAACGGAATTACAGGGTGTGAAAGACATCTGTGATGGTTTATTACAGCAGAGTCAGGGCAATTCGAAGAAGGGGATGACTGACAAGGACAGGGACCGTTTGCGCATCTCGCAGTCAGCAGAACTATCGTTTTCTTACAATTTTCTGTGTGCAGTATTTGGAACTGTTGTACCTTTGCTGGTCGACAAGATTGATGCTGGGGCGACAATTTACACCAACCAAGGAATCTACGACCTCCGTGGTTGCAGGTTGCTCTCTGCAATGATGGTTGTGAAGCAGAGCAATGACAAGAGAGATGTGTTCCAATCCAACACCGGGAAGAACAACATCGAGCTTCGATTCCAAGTGGTGATGTCTCTCCTGCGGAACATTCAGAAGGAAAAGTCGGGTACAGGCCGTACAGTGGAAGGCTCGAGCTCTGGACGCGATTCGAATGCGTTCAACGTCTGGAAGGAGAACAAGTACATTCCGGACAAAATAATCGAAGAAGTTGTTTATGGTGCCACTGGCGATGGCCGAAACCAGCCTGCAGGAAGCATTGACGGAGGGGCTAGGAAGCGGAGGAAAACAGATGGAAATGGTGGACAGTTGAGCAAGCGTGAAATATCTTTGGCTGTTACGAAAGTTGCGCTGACAAAGGTGCTCGGTTTCCTGAACAAGTCTAGAGAGCAGGTGCGCCATCGATTCCTTGTCGAACTGGGGTTCGCTCTAGTGTTGGAAACGGACGCCTCTATCACTTTCGAGTTTCCAACTCACGATCTCATTCGAGATATGGATGTTATCCCCGATACCCGTGTGACCAACGGAAATCTAAGGCCTGAGGAACGGAAAGTTGTGGATGACAAGAATTCCGAGATCTTGATACAATTCATCGCTGAGCGGAAAGAGATGGTTGTCATCATTCAGTACGAAGTCGAGATATCGGGATGTGTGGCCAAAAGGATGATTCGAAGGAGAATCAATATCCTGGAGGTAGCCCTGAATACTGCAATTGCTTTCCTTCAATGCACGAGTAGAACGGTTTTCCTGCGACGTTCCTGCAATTCACTCAGATTTGTCTATGCAATCGCTTCCGGGATTCTAGGAATTTTCAAGGTACAATCAGGTCAGACCTTCGAAGAAAGTGTACAAGACGAGCTCAAACAATTAGGAAAGGTGATGTTGCCGAGTGAGCGAATCTGTAAGAGGCATCTCTGCGAAGATGTACTGACAATTACTAACGAAAAATTCGATGAACAACACTTGGAACAGCGTAGTACCGCGTTTGAGGAGGATAGCGGACATGGAAATGAAGAAGATGGGAGTGAAAGCTACGTTGAAGTTTTCCTTGATGAGGAAGATTGATAATGGAAGCAGATAAGTAAAGTTTCATAACCTTTGAAGTAAAATAATTACGACGAGGCGGACTGAGGAGAAATAGAAACCTTTAGATATGAAACTGTCTAGGATATGAGTGGAAAAGGTGCACCCTAGCATGCTACGTACTACATGGTGTACTGGAAAAATAGCTATCGTTCTTATTTTTCAGCTCACTCTGCGACTAGAAAGCGTCATGTCTACTACGGTTAAGAGTTTTACCCTGTCATTGAGCACTCCTCTAGTAGCTTCGGGGCCTGTGCAGTCCCATCCAATGCCGTAGCTCCACCTGGCAGAGTAGTGCGGAAAATAATACCGGGTATTATTTTGAGGAATATTTTGCCAAGTGGAGGGCAATCATTCGTACCGACTACAGGCGATCCCTGGACGAAACCTAAGAATAATACCCGGTATTATTCTCAGGGATATTTTGCCAAGTGGAGGGCAATCATTGTTACAGAATGCAGACAGTCCCTGGACGAAGGAACAGGCCAGAAAGATACGGAGCATGTATCGATGGATACCATCGACTTAATCGAGGTTGGCTAATTCTGAACAGTCTTGTAGAACCATCTAGAAAAGATAGAAAACGTTTTACTCGGAGGCGACATCGTGTACGGTAGGATGAGGTGCATCGACAGGGGAACTATTCTGTCCAACAATAACGTCATGTCCAATTGTGTCTAGCTCGCTGCAGATGGTGTGTCCACTGAAAATGCATGCTGGGAGGTTCAAGTATGCAGTTCCCAACACAACATTCTGGAGAACGCGCTCGAAAGTTCCATATGGACGAGGGCCTTGAACAGGTTTCCAGGTCAGTGAGAACGAGTTGGCCAGTTTGAAATTTTTGCTGTCCGGCAGCTCAAAGGTGTCCTGCATTTCTCGACTTGAGAGGAAGCGAGCTTCCAAAGGATACGAATAGCTGCAATTGACATAGTCGTATTCATCAGATTCTCGAGTAAGAACGACAGTACTACTCATGTTTTCAGATCTCCTGTATAAAGAGGAACCAACAAGAACAGCCTTTGTAGATGGAATAAAATCTTCTGAAGCACTGTCTGCTAGAGTTCCCAAAACTCTAATGACAGAAGACCCAGAATCGTGTCGTGTTTTCTTCCACTTGAGGATAGTAGAGTTCGTGCATGTAGACATGGAAGGAGCTAAAGTATTGCAGAGGTCATAGTATGTTCCAAAGTGGATCGATAGCTCTTTATCTCTCCCAGTTGAAATTCGAACCGCCTCGACGCTCGGCAGGAAAATTGTGTTTGGGTTGTTCTTCTCTTCGCATAGCCTGGAAAGTTGTAAAAACTGTTCAAGCGAGCAATCTGCTCTTGCCGTCACATAGTCTTGCACTAAGGAGCTCACTTCCCGGCCTGTTTCAGACTTCGTGATTTTGGAGGACAGGGGTTTGTCCAGTTTTAAGCCAACTCTCTGGAACAGGTAGTCGCACACAATGTTTCCGAAGATGGGTCCAGTAGCGCTTGATGAACCGCGACAGTTGAGAATCTGCCTTTCGAGGTAGGATACCTTTTGAAACAGCTTGGATATGTCCTCATTGGTGTTAGGACCAGGAGGACTCTCATCGCAAACTAAGCGCGGCTCGGACTTGGATCGACTCAACAAGTTTTGTTTGCAGTCTTTTTTATGGAAACTGTCTTCACCCGCAGACGAGATCGTCTGCTCTAGTGCTAGTTGCTCTCCAAACCTCCAACGTAGCATGTTTCCAGAGTCAATGTCCAGCAGCGAATTGTTCTTGAATAATTTTGCTGTAGAGACTGACTGGTCGAAACCGTGTTCAGATTGATATTGCAGCGTAACAAACAAGTTTCCAGTCAAACGATGTTCTCCGGACGCGTCCGGCTTGGCAGTACTCAAAACTTTGGCGCCCCACCAAACCTTTTCCTGTTTCCTTCCTCTCGTTTGTAAACTCCATTCTACTTCAATGACTGATCCTTCGGAGACAAAGTCTGTTGGGTCTTGCATAATGGGTATTCCCAGGAAAAGAATGGAAGAGGTATCGACTGAGGAAACAGGAAAGATGACGAAACTGTACAGCTTGTATCCGTGTGGAATGATAGAGAGAAAATTGGTAGGTTACTATTTTTATACTTGCATAACTCGTAACGGTTATAAATTACTAACAACTGTCCCAAGCGACATGGGAGACCAACATCGTGATGATCATCTCTCTTGAACATTCATCACCATATAATGAAGATCTTATTCCGAGCTGCTCGAAGCCATTACCAGTAGATTGGGTGTATTTTTCGCTGTGGCAATATAACGGAACCTAGAAGTGTATGTATAAAGAGACGCAGGGATCGAGAATGATGCAGTGAAATCAATGTGTATATTTATATACTGGTTGTAAGAACGAGTCTACAAGTTCGAACAGAAGATGAAGTCCTCTCAAGAGATTGGTTTTGAAATCTCCGATGGCAGATTTCAAACTCAATCTCTCGAGGGGACTTCAAATTCAAAACAAAAATGGAAATGTCCGTTGGCGAAATAGTTGTATTGAAAGGCCGCCGAAGAACCTAATTATTCCTCATTACGTACCCTACCTAGCCAAAGTATACCTGAAAATATTCAGGTTAACTCTTTAACTGTGCATTTAAGGTTTATCAAGATTGTTGCCGAAGGTTTTTAACGGCAGGTAGGTTGTTTTCTGCTGGTGACTGATTGAGGTGAAGAATCTATTTCTCGATGGCCTCTGAGAAGAGAAATCCAGCGAGCACCTCTCGGCGTCCCCTTCATGGTGAGCGGCGCAATGGGCTATTGCACATCGACCCATTCAAGATCAAAAGATATGTCGAGATTCGAGAAATCGACTGCAGGCACGTCGATGTTATTGCCGAGAGCATTCAGGTTTACGGCTACAATGACAACAACCCAATTACCGGTCGGATCATTGCCGGTGAGGTAGAGGTGCTGGATGGTGCGCATCGTTCGAAAGCTGTAATCAAGCTCATAGAGAACGGTGAGCTTCCGCGTGATTTCACTGTTCCTATGATTGAAGAAGAAGTCGACATATCTCCGATTACAAGTGCTGCTTTCCTTCTAGATAGTGTGAAAGCATCAAACGCGAACGATATGGCATCCAGGCAGAAGAGGATGACTTTCATTGAGTACCTGAATCTTACTTTGGATCTTAGAGATGGGTACTGGGAGCGAAACGGAGGTGAAAAACAAGGAAGCTCAAGCATGGTTACAATTCGCGACGTGAATATGCCATCCATTAGGCGATGGCTCGCCGTGGGATCTCAGCGCGAAGATTTGGCAGAAACTGTGCTGAGGCAGCCACAGTACGAGAGTTGCTTGTCAATTCTTCGTTGCTTCGCCCCTACAGTCGCATAGAAGAACCCAATCCCAAAATGGTTCGCTGTCTGTGGCAGTTGTTCTGTATTGTATGGGGAAGGCCGGTGGAAGTTCAGAAAAATTTTGCGATGAAGGAGTTTCCCAAATCTCTCGAGAAAAGAGCATCAGTCGGCGAGCAGTTGTTTGGGATGTCTACAAGTGGTGAAATTGCTTCTCCATTGTGTCGCGAAGTCCTCACCTGTGAGTATTTTAGTTCTGGAAGAAGTGCACAGGGTAGAACATTAACAGAAGAAGACAAAGTATTTGGAAGGCTGATGTATATGATTTCATTTGTGCACATTGCCCTCACTAGACGCAGAAATGCACCCATTCGCCGGGGTAGGAAGCGTCGTAGAACTGGGAGGGATACAGAGACTTCTACATTCGCCCCTTTCCAGCGCACAAGAGCAAACTATGGGTGTCGTTTTGGAAAGGGTCATGTCTGCCTGGGATACAACAGCGATGATTCTGGGCTTCGCAAGCGCCTACATGATGTGTGGCCCATACATGGTTTTCGACTCTGAGAAATTCCAATTCATCTGTCTTGCTAATCGTACTGACGGGTGGGCACATCCTGACCACTACTCAGATCTTCTGCTTCCGTCCCCGGTAGTGAAAGTCCGCGAGGATGCAGGTTATCCAGGCACTTTGGATATCTCTGTTGATGCTAGGCTGAGGTCTTTAACAGAAGCCGTACTAGGGTCTGTGCATGACTGTATGATAGGCATTGATGTATTCGGATCAAGTACGAACCAGATGGAAGGGTTGCGCACTAAATTTTTCCATCAGCCTGACCGGTTCGGATTGAACGCCTTCATCGAAGCAAGAATTGAACAATCCATCGCATTGGATGGTCACGAAAGACTCAAGGTATGGAAGAACTGGAACCGTGAAATGCGTGTGAAGCCAGTTGATGTCTCCCAGTAAGCCTTAAAGATGTACCAAAGATGGCCGCATGATGAACCTATGACATGCATGGTGTTCCTTTGATGTACGGATAAGGAACATTTGCTCTTCAGCTGATGGCCGCATAGCGATACACCAATGATGGACGGGAGATGTCCATACGCTCATCTCCCGGACATCAGCGAAGTATCTCTTGCGTACAGTAGAGATATCACGTACATCATTGGTTCATCTAAAGCATATCAGGGGTACATATTCTTTTTCTTATAGGGTCTGCGACTTGAAAATTCTCTACGAGACTGAACAGCGCAACGCAGCATCCAGATCTCTTTCTCGAGAAAGAGATCGTCTTGAGTCGAATGAATCAATGCAGCACAGCACTCGCCGTTTAGGTACAGGTGGAAGGAAACCTACCAATGACTCTGGATCCCAGTATACATCCAGCATGGATGGGAGGGCTTCGTCCGCAATGGACACGGTTATGCAAGATGTTTCGGAGGATACACCGTCAGCGGAGGCAGTGGGTGAGGAAGAGGGGGTACCGGATCATATTGTGCAATTGAAAAAGGTCATGAAGAGATTTTGCGTGGCTTACAACTGTACAGCCTCGAGGTTAGTGCACCAGGTTAACACTGATTCCATTGGCATGCTTTCAGGGAATACTATTGATGGACAAGCACAACTTTTGCTCACCGATCCACCCTTCAACACGCGGAGGGAGAAAGGCAAGACCAATTCAGACTATGATGACATCAATAGCGCACAAATGTTTCGTACTGGAAAGGACATTTCTCGAATGCTGCGCCCTGGAGGACATGCCCTGATATTTTCCAGTATCAAACAGTTGGTTGGGTGGGGAGAAGCTCTTCAAAATGCAGAAAGCGGGGAACAATCCATGCGTACAGACGATGTTCCTCTCATTCTAAGCCGTCGTCCCTACGTATTCATCCAAAACCCAATGAACAAATCGTGTTCATTACACAACACTCACGAGTTTGTTGTGCACAGTTTCAAACGTGGGATGGGAGCTGCCGCGTTTGAAATGGTTGATTATTCTTTGCATAACCGTGACCTTTCACGACATCCAGGGTACATGAACGCAATCGACAACTGCCCAAAGCTCGGACCTGGTGAGTCATTGAACTTCGAAGACAAAAGGCTACGTGCGGAGCAGAAGCCTCTGTCCATACTTCGAGAGCTTATTTCAAGGTTTTCAAAGCCAGGAGACATTGTGGTAGATCTATTCTCCGGAACGTATTCTACTGCAATAGCTTGCATGACAATGAGAGATGGTCTGTATCGCAAGTTTATTGGATGTGAAAAAGACGCCACATGCCATGGATCAGCTCAGCCGTTGTTGCTGGATTGCTTTGTTAGGCAAGGTCGAGATGGAGTTTTTGGGGAGGCAACCAAAAATGACATATCGAGTATTCTCGCTAACAAAGAATGGAATTACTCGATAAGGAGCAATGTAGGAAGTGAAAGACTTCGACATCGAAGTGATGCGCCTGATGGATTCCCGTCGGTATCTTCACTACCACTGCATATGTTGCGATTTGTCTCCTCTGTTGCGCGGGATCAAAGCATGCTCCGAAGACTTGCCGAAGTCCCAATGAATGAATGGGGCGTAGAAGATTTAGGCAAGGTTTTCTCCGTTGACCCTGAGATGATGCTTGCAGTAGATGCCTCCTTTCACAAAGTTATTGTTGCTGCATCGACAGTTCGAGAGGGAGGATTGGGGGGTTTTTGCCGCAGAAGATTTAGAGAGGGGCTCTGTTGTTGGATGGTATAATGGGACAATTTTATACGGGAAGATTGGGGAGAATGAACCGCAACGCAGTCGCTTGTACGGACCGGACGGGTTCGGTTGCACTGGTGAAAGATTCCAAAACTTCAACATGGAGATGGAGACCAGTGTCATCGGAGAAGAAGCACCGGTCGACAAGATATATCTTGTACCAGCGGAATACAATGTCTGCAGCTACCTCAACGACAGTAGGACCATTGACGGAATGGAGAGAGTTGCAAATGTGCAACGCAGAAAAAATGCGGAGTTCCGAGTTCACAAAGACGTTAATCCTACTTGCGACTTCAAGTATGCAGTAGCAAAACCTGATCTCATCCTAGCGCAGGTTGTAGTAGATGTTCGAGCTGGGGAAGAGATATTCGTTGACTATGGATCGCGCTACTGGACTGCAGAGAAGTAGGACAGTTTAGGCGTCCAATTACAGATATCAAGAGTACCATCAGCAATAAAAAATCTTGCATCTGAACTCGTACAACGTTGTAATACTACAATCTACCTGAGCGATAATAACAGACTTTCATTTGCTGAGCGGTGCGAGTCAGCCCACGCCCAATGATAGTGCTGCACCTGGGCTTTGCCATGCCAAAATAATACCGGGTATTATTTTGGGTGTGGCCAGCCCAAGTGCAGCTCTGCCATTGGCTGCCAGGTTTTCATCTCAACTATAGTTAGTATACTAAGGAGAACAATCCAAGAACTTGGTTACTCGAGTGATGTGGAATTGTGGCAGTCTTGCAAAACTGTGCCATGCATGTAGGAAAGGAAAAGAGATGAGTCTGTACGATGTAGGGTGTAGAAGCTATGCGGGGTGAGAGGTAGAGGAACTCTAATAGTGCAGTAGACTGACCGTGCTAATATTTTCAAAGTCATGAATAGGAGTAGATTTAGTTGTGGTAAAGGAAGTATACTACCGAAGCTAGCTTAGGATTAGCAGATGCTGCCTGTAGAGGGAGAGGCAAAGCAGTATTCTTGCAGATTATCGCGCACTAGGTGCATCCCAGTAGTTGACTGTTTCGATAGCATCCGCCAATTCTTCTTCGTCACTTAAAAGGTAGAGATGAGAACACTACTGAGTTTGAGATCAAAAAATGTAGTAAATTTACTGCCTGAGGCAGTAAAAATCACTGCCTGAGCAATGTAGTGCCTGAGGCAGTAAAATTACTATTTTAATTTTTTCAGTTCTAGTGCCGTAGGCAGTAAAATACAAAATTTCCTGGCAGTACGGTATGTAGCAGAATTCAGTACTGTACGATAGCAAATTCTAGTAATTTTGCTGGTACCACAGGGCAGTAGTGCAATGCAGTGATTTTTGATGATTTCTGCAATGGAATGTACTGCCGTACAGTACTGCCCTGGCAAATGACCTGGCATTAGAATCAGGCAGTAAAATATACTGGCTCCGGCAGTGAATTGTACTGCCTGCAAGTACTGCCTTGATAGTAATTGGTGATTGGTATTTTCTGAGATTCAATATTGCAATAGTTGTCCAGGATAGGGTCGTTGTGCAATGTGTTCGCATGTGAGTTCAAGTAGAGAAGAGAGGAAACTATTCTGAAGCTACTAGTAGTGAGAAGTGTAGAGGATGCATGGTCACATGGAAATGACCGTTACAAAAAAGGTAGGAGAAAATCGGTCGTTTTACGAGGATATGAATAGAGTAGGTGGCATTATTTGTTACTATTGTTAGCAATTAGCATTCTCGTTGTACGGAAAGCGTTGAGAGGGACACACTGTGATTGGAACGAGAGGCGAAGTTTGACAGAAGATGGAATCTCAGCGTCGTGAGGAAAATCCAAATGACTGCCTAGCAGGGATCATTCGAGAGGGATTCAGGACAGTGACTGGGGAAGTTCGTCGTATTGGGGAGAGGATGGATGAGATCGACGATGATCGAACGTCCCAACGCCAGCAAATCGAAAAGCTGATGAGTCTCGTCGAGTTTATAGTAACGGAACTGCAGGGTGTGAAAGACATCACTACGGTGTTGAGAATGAAAACAGACAGTAAATTTACTGTCTGAGACAGTAAAAATTACTGTCTGGCCAAGACAGTGCGCGGAGACAGTAAAATTTACTGTCTGGAAATTTCAGAATACTGCTGCAGCAGTAAACTGGCACGAAATCTGGACAGTACCAAAAACAGTAAAATTTACTGTCCAGAACAGTAAATTTTACTGTCCGGAAGTGTTGCCGCCAGACAGTATGTGCAGACAGTACATTTTACTGTCTGAGACAATACATTGTACTGTATTACTGCACTGTCTGGGGAAATCTGTAGACAGTAGTGTAGATAGCAAATTGTATTGTCTGCGGGTAGTACCGTGCATTGTTTGACAACACTGTCTGGTGGAGTGGACTTAGAGGAAATATGGAGCATAGTGTTGGTGTGAAGGTAAATATTGGAATGGTGTGTGGTATACGACTATATTAATTGTGATGGTGCTTTACAGATAGTTGGGTGCGGGGAAGCTAGATGCTGAATAGGACGTTGGAGAAAGGAAGATTGGGAGAACAGAACATATCTGGTTTGTCTCACCGTAAGGAGAGAATGTACATAGTAGCTATAATATGTTGAGTTTAGCATTTCAAATTATACCTATCTATCTTTGCATTGAAAGTGTCTAGTAGGAGACGTCAGTCTGGTAGCGAGGTGTGGTATGCACAGGACGTGGGTGGTGGCAAAGGAAAGAATACGCACCATCCACCACTAAATTATGAAAAATAACCGTTACGGAGCACTGGGAAGCATTATTATTATGTAGAGTAGACCAGGATGGATGCATCCACTGAAATGATATTTGCTACAACACTGCTGTACTAAGCGTGACATCCTTCAAAGCAATTCTCCTTTTAGCAAACTCCAATTGCAAGGTCAAGATGAATCCCGAAACCTCCGTAAGCATCGCCGCATTTTCCGAAATAACGCGTGAGGGCTTTTCGAACATCACTGCAGAGTTGAAAGCCCTGAGTGATAAAATGGATGCCGTCGAGAAGAGCACCATTCAATTACGCGAGACTCTCGGAAATGTCGCCAAGACTGTCTCCATGCTAAACACCGATATGCAGGAGGTCAAGAGCATCGTCGATGGGCTTCTGAGCCAGGGACAAGGACATCCGAAGAAGATCGCCTCCGAGAAGGACAGGGAACGTCTCCGCATTGCGCAGGATGCGGAGAAATCGTTCACGTTCGAAATGGTGTGTGCTGTGCTGTGTGCTGTTGTTCCAACGTACACGAAGGCAATGGTGGATAAGAGGGATAGGCATTTCAACGGATGCCAGCTAATCAATACGCTGATGTTCGCCAGGCAGAGCAATGAGCGAAAGGATGTGTTCAATAGGACGCTTGCCGGCCGGAACCACATTGAATTGCGCTGCCAAGTTGTGACCTCTTTAATCAAGAATACGTGTCAAAACAATTCTTTCAGAGAGGGAGGAGACCGTTCCAGCTCCAATGGAACGTCGGAAGGTATCGAACGGTGGAGGGCGCGGGGGTATGTGACTACCGGGACCATTGAGGAGACAATTCGCGGAACGGACTCTGCTCGCATGGATGGAATGCATGGGACGTCCGAGGGAAGTGATGGGGCCGCTCGAAAGCAGAAGCGAAGAAAGGTTGGAGACAATGGGCCGTTGCACAGAAAGGAGGTAGGCATCACTGTGACGAAATCGGCACTCACAGCAGTGACCGGGTTTATGAACAAGTCCAGAGATCATGTGCGAAACCGGTTCATCCGAGATCTTGGATTCGTTCTATACAGTGGGTTTCAAGGTTCAGTCCGAATGGAGCATCATTTGCACGACGGTGGGCTGGACATTGAGTCAGTTCCAAGTCTGTACTCGGCGCAGAGGAAAATGAATGCAGCGGAGCGTGCAGCAATGGATGACAAGAATATGAAGATTCTTCGCGACTTCATTGCAGTGCGAAAAGAAATGCTATTCAAAGTCGAGTACGAAGTTCAAATAATTGGAGAACCGGACAAGAGGTTTTTGACTAGGAGGATCAATTTAGTAGAGGTTGCACTGAACTTTGCAGTCGCCTACACGCAATGTTCTGATAAGAACATGTTCCTGCGACGTTCAGAATACTCCTTGCAATTCATCTACATACTTGCATACGGGTTCCGAACGATTTTGAAATTTCAAAGTGGAACAGAGGTGGAAGGAGCGCAAATCCGGGAAATCAATGAAGCAGTGAAACTGCTTCTTCCCGGGGAGCGGGTGAGTAGTCGGTTCATGAATGAGGAGGTTTTGACTATATCGCGTGATAGATATGAAGAACTGAACGTAGACGATGGGGGGGAATCAGTGCTGGAGGAGAGCTTCAGGTCTATGGAAGAGGACGGAGGAGATGCAGAATATGTGAAGGTATTCGTCGATGATGAAATCGAGAATGAAGGGGAGTAGTATCGGATGAAACCAGTTTCGGTGTAGTAGACGAAGAATGAAGAAATAAAATTTCTGTTGAGGTGAATTTTGTAATAGATGGAAGTAGATAGGTGCGAGACATCAGGAAACCAGTCAGACGATAGTGTCAAGTCGAAGGAACAGCGCAGAGACAGGTAGTGGAATAGTCGAAGTAGGAAGGGGCGAGGGTATCCGTCTTTACTAGAAATTGATGGCCACAGGAGCTCTAGAATGGAATACCCAGGAACAGGATAACTACGGATAGGTGTGCTTTATCATTTTTGCTCCGGACTGCAGGTGGCAGGTGGAGGAGAGGGTGGGTGGGTAGTGTCTGAATCCGCATTGAAGCCAAGACGAGAGATAGCCTCATAGCCAATGTCTTCAAGCTCCTGGCATATAGTAGTACCACTGAAAATACAGCAAGGTAAGCGTAGATGTAGTGTACCAAACGTCTCTGCGGTTGATAGAGGCTGGAAAGTGCTGTAACAAGCTCGGCGCTGAATACGTCTCCACAGTAACGAAAACGTTGCTCCATAAGTAACAGTAGCCTTATCACGTAGGTGGAAAGAGTCCACGATGCTAGACTGTGATAGTTGGCTAAGACATAGGGGATGTAAAAATGTATTGTTGACATGGTCAAACTCGTAGGAGTCTCTGCAAAGAACTGTCATACGTTGGTCTGGGCTGGACAGGACGTAAGCAGATGAGCCGACGAGAAATGCGGAAGAAGGAGCATCATGAGAGCAGTCAACGTCGACTAGATTTCCTAAAATTCGGACAATCGATGAGCTGCCTCCATCGCGTTCCGCCCTGCTCTTCACCAATATTTTCTGGAACCCGTGTTGCGAGGTACCTATGGAGTCACATAGTGCCTGAAAGGTGGGGAAAATGATGGAAAGATCCGACTCATTTCCAGAGGGAAAGGTGATGTCCTCAAAGGACGGCAGGAAGAGAACATCACGATTCTCTTTCGCCTTGCATTGAATGGCAATAGTGCGGAATTGAGCAAGGGAGCAGTCAGCCTGTACTCTGATTTCTTCTTGCGATGTTTGTCGCATTCCCCTGGAGTGCTCGGATTTTGTCATCCGGAGGGAGAGGGGCTTGTCCGTGTACACACCAAGCTTCTGAAACAGAATGCTACATACAGTCAGAGCAGAGGAGGTCATGGAGCTGTTGGAATCGAATGGAGGGGGAAGAGGATGTTTGGCAGCTGACTCCAGCTTTTCCAATCTTGCCAGCATTTCTGCTATGGTCTTCTTCATTTGATCCGCAGTGCAATCTTGAAGGATGCCGCGGTGGCGGTGGCGAGTGTGGTCAATGCCGTAGTCCGGGTCTCTCTCTGCTGGGGATGCAGGTGAGTCCATACTGCGAAGCTCACCACTTCGCCACGGGAGAACCCTTCCGGAATCCTTGTCGACGAGCTCGTTACGATCTGAAATCTTGACTTGAGAAAGGGTAGAGTCGAAACCATATTCAGCTTTGTATTCGAGCAATGCATGGAGGAATGGGTCTGTTTCGGTCTTGACCTGAGTAATTTCCTTGACGATTGCAGACCACCACACAATTTTTCGTTTCCTCCCAAACGGCCGAAGTTCCCATTGAACTTCTATAACGTCGTTTGGAGCGAGAGGAAGCATGTTGGGATAGCTATGGGATAGAATTGTTGTATTAGTGAAAGCCTAACCGTTACCTTCTGCTAAAGAGTAGTATATACTAGGAGGATTGGAAAGGTCCAGAAGAGATGTTTAGGTGGTGTAGAAATAGAATGGACAATTGACAAAATTGACACGTCAGTGTGGATGATGTCTGCCATGAACTGATTGCAGCATAAAATTTGATGTGAATAATCGTTCTAGAAGTGAATGTCGGATGCATACGATTGGACTACAAAGATACGCTTAGAGATGTTACGGGGCCCAATAAATTGCATGGAAAAATATTTTGAGTATTACTTTAGTATTACATTGATTATTGAGCTAACAGTCGATGTAGTTATCTTGTAAAGGTTCGGACAGGGGTGGAAAGGAAACAGCCACCGAAGTGCTACCACTCGCTGACACTTTGTTTTAAACAACCAACTTCTGCTTTGCGCCACCCTGGTCAAGCAGCAACCAACTATCCCTTTCTTAAAAAACTCTACCTTTGTTCGCCATGGAAGGAACGTTCCACAATCACGGTGAAAAGCACGACGGATGGGTGTTCATCGACCCCAATCAAGTCAGCAAATTCGTATCGATTCGCGATGTTGATGCAAGTCATGTGGAAGCGCTCATGGAGAGCATTCGCAACAGCGGTTATGACACAGCTCATCCCGTGACTGGCAGGTTTCGAGAAGGCGTTCTGGAGATATTGGATGGAGCGCACCGCTGCATGGCAATTGTACGTGGAATGGAGAAGGGCGTCTTTCCTCCTGGCGTTACGATTCCTATGCGAGAAGAGTCTATCGTGGCGGACACCAACAGCAGTACTGCTGTTGTGCTGGACCGTGTGAGAGCGACGACATCCAACGACATTGCAGGCCTGCAAAGGCGCATGATGTTTGTTGAGTATCTGATGATCGCCGTTGATCTCAGAGACGAGTACTGGGTCCAAAAAGGAAAGGACAAGTACGCTCATATTTCGTCTGTGAGGATGGCCGATGTGTTGGGCTGGATCAAGTCCTGCGATCCAAGCGGCCAAATTGCTTCAAGCCTGAGTGGTAAACCGCAGTACAGCTCATGCATGTCTATCCTGGCTGTGCTTCGGCCGTATCACCGAGCAGAAGATTCGAGTGCGATTGATTTGCGTCTGTGGCAAATGTTTTGTCATGCATGGGGACTCAATGCAGAGATGGGTGATTCTCCGAGGATGGTTGAGTTTCCGAAACAGGTGGGGGTGACTAGTTCTCGTGCCGTCGAAATGTTTGGCAAGACACCCGCGGAGAATTGTCCTCTCCACTGAACCGCGAACTGCTTTCGAGCAGGTACTTTCTAGACGGCGCTACATCCGACATGCAAGATTCTTTGCAGGCTAGCCAGAAGCGGTTCAGGAGGCTGATGGTTATGATGTGCCAGTGTATCTTGGCTATTCGCAGTAAGGAGATGGGCAGTGCGCCATCTAGGCGGGCCAGAGCCACATCCGGGGCCATTGGTGGTGTGGAATGGTTGGAATTGCAACATCCAGTGCGCAAGCCAACCAGCTTGGATTTGTTGTCGACCGTGTGTTAGCTGCGTGGGATACCGGGGCAAGAGTGTTGGGGTATGAGGATGTTGAATCGATGTGCTGGCCGTTCATGGTATTCGATCCTGCGAGCCTTTGCTTCAGGTCACTCCCGAATCGGTCTGATGGCTGCGCGGTCGAGGAGCATCGGAAAAACCTGACCATTGTCCCGAAAACTGTAGACAGTGAAAACGGGTTCTGTGCCGACCTTCCAGTGGCTGTGGATGCAAGGCTGCGATCATTGACAAGCGCCTTCCTGCTGTCGATACGCCAATGTGTCACTGAGGTGAATGTGTTCGCCGAGCGTGGTCAGCTGATGCAGAGACTTCGAGCCTTGCTTTTCGACACTCCTGACAAGTTCGGATTGAACTCGTTCATGCGAGCCAAGTTGAACACGTCTCATGCCCTGGATGGTCAGAGGAGGCTGAAGGCTTGGTTATTGCGAACCCGAGAGCAACGAAAGCTTCCTCTGACCATGGATGAGTTGCACAGTCTTGAGGATACGCCCGAGCCTGGCATCCTTGAAGGTGCACCTGCGCAGATGGAAATATCCGCAGCAGTGCCAAACAATGGCAGCGAGGATATAGAAGAGGATAGTCTGGAGCCACAGAGGAAGAAGGCTAGGCTGGAGCGCGGTGGTGGAGAGGACGATAATGCGGCGGTTGCTAGCGAAACAGCAACAAGAGAAGGTGCGGCCGAGGATGACGCTATGGAGGTTGACACTGTATCGCCTACAGAAGCACCGCTCGTTGACGTCGGAAAGGAATCCAAGCCGGAATATGTCACCAAGCTGGAAGCTGTGATGGGGCGTTACATTCACACTGTGAATTGTGACGCCACTGATGTAGCCAAAGAGGTGGAGGACAAAATTAGTTTCCTGGAAGATGGCGTGTTGGAGGACAGTGTTCAGCTTGTGCTCACTGATCCTCCATTCAACACGAGGCGGGAAGGCGGCAGAGAAAACTCGGAGTACGATATTCTGGAGCCGGAAGAGTTGGCGAGTGTTGCGTGTGAAATAGTTCGAGTTCTTCGGCCTGGCGGTCATGCTCTAATCTATTCCAGCGTGCGCCAACTCGTGGCATGGATGGATGCAATCAGAAATGCCGAGCCTGGCAAGATGATTGTGGACAGTGTTCCAGTCGTGCTATCTCGCCGACCACACAGCTTTACGTCCAATCCATCGACGAAAACGTGCACACTGCATAATATGCACGATTTCGTTATCCATGCGTATAAGCGGGGGAAGGGTATGGCTGCATACGATATGGTGGATTACAGGTTGCACAATCCGGACATATCGAGGCACCCTGGGTTCACCAACGCGATTGACAACGTTCCGAGGTTGTCGGCTGGTGAAGCTCAATACGATGGGCAGAACAACCGACTGCGCCATGAGCAGAAGGCGTTGACCACTCTTCGTGAGCTTCTGGAACGATTTTCGAAGCAGAACGATATCGTGATGGATTTCTTCTCGGGAACATACAGCACAGCCATAGCGTGTATGACGTTGAGGGATGGTACGTATCGTCGGTTCATTGGGTGTGAGAAGGAAAAAAGGTGCCACGATGCATCGCAGGAGTGGATACTGCATGCTTTCGTCAGTGAGGTGAAAGCCGGGCGATATGGGGGGATCTTGCAGCGTGAGGTGGAGAGTATTCTTGGGGACGAGTCGGTACCGGTCACAGGAAAAGCTCCAAGGCTTCGTCAGAAGCACATCTCAGATGCACCAGAAGGTTTACCTGCTGTGACAGCATTGCCGAACCATCTGCTTGTGTTCGTTGCGTCAATGAAGAAGGACGGTTCTATGCTTCACAGATTGAGCGGGGTGCCTATGGACCAGTGGCCGGCCGAGGACATGCACTCGTTTTGGAGCATAGACCCGGACGCGATTCTGGCTGCTGATGCCGCATTCTACGGTGTCTATGTTTCGCAATCGGAGGTAAGAGGTGGTGGGTTTGGCGTATTCGCGGCGAAGAAACTGAAGAAGGGGACGGTCATTGGCTGGTACAACGGGACGATTTTCTATGCGAAGATTCGAGACTCGGAACCGCAGAGATCAGTGATGTACGGCCCGGAAGGATTTGGGTGCACAGGACAGAGGTTCCAGGACTACAACATGGAATTGGAAACCACGTACATAGGGAGGGGTGCACCTGTTCGGAAGGTCTGGCTCGTTCCAGCGGTCTATAATTGTACCAGCTACCTCAATGATTGTCGGGTCATTGACGGAACGGAGAAAGCGACCGAGGTGAGTCGAACACAGTCAGCCGAGTTTCGACAAGGCGATGCCATAGACAAACCGGACTTTGCTTCGAATATCAAGAATCCCCATGCTGTCAAGGTCGTTCTGACCAGAGACGTTGAAGCTGATGAGGAGATATTTGCTGACTATGGTAGAAAATATTGGCCAGCTAACTGAGCTACTTTGATAGATTTGAGTAAACACGCATTGACAGAGACAATAGACTGTGCATCATCTTCCAAGAGCGCTAGATATTATAGACTACACTACAACAATCGTGACATGACTGCAGGAAGGCATCTGCGGCCTGGAGTGCAAACTATCCACTTTTCAACTGCTATACCTATGGATACGAAAGGGAGAGAAACTAGAAAGATGTGAGTGCGAAATTGTGTAGCAACGCAGCATGTAGAACACCAGTAACAGAGCGATGTAGGAGAAGCAGTCACCCCATTACAGTGCGGGCCGTTTACCGGGGATGCTGACAGCAAAGTCATCGTTACGATGACTTTGCTGTAAGAAAACAAATCATTACAGCAGCCATGATTTCTTTACCGGGTAAAAAAATTGTGGCCGCTGTAATGAAACGTTTTCTTACAGCAAAGTCATCGTAACGATGACTTTGCTGTAAGAAAGCAAAACATTACAGCGGCCACATTTTTTACCCGGTAAAATTTCTTGCTGATTTTTTACCCGGTAAAAAATTCTTTGGCCACTGCAAGGAAACGGTTCCTTACAGCAAAGTCATCGTTACGATGACTTTGCTGTAAGAAAACGTTTCATTACAGCGGCCACAATTTTTTACCCGGTAAAGAAATCGTGGCTGCTGTAATGATTTGTTTTCTTACAGCAAAGTCATCGTAACGATGACTTTGCTGTAAGGAACCCTGGTAAACGGCTTCAGCTGTAAGCAGCAGGGAGTTTCGTCCTTCTCCCTTCTTGGTAAAGGTACCTTTACCAAGATGGGAGAAGGACGAAACTCCCTGCTGTCTCACATGAGAAGCGAAGTGTGAAGTAGGGAACATCACGGAGGATGGTTTGGACGGCTGTTGGTCGCAAAATCTACTCCTTGTGCCGTGAGCCACAGCGACCATATGGTACCTGTGCCTCACGGCATAAAATATATATTCAACCCGCCCGGCGGGAACCGGCGCGCCGGTTCCGGTGCACTATAGTCGTCAATAAGTAGGACTCTAGCTACTCACTATACAACTATAATCGTAAGGTAGGATAGCCTAAGATCGTAGTACGGAAGAGACGGATGGGAGGGTGTGTGTAGAGGAAAATTAAGGCGGCAGTACGAGTAGCCTATCGTGGTAATAGACGAGTATTTCATTGCGAGAGGGGGCGTGAGGGGGGAAACGAAAGGCGTCAGTCGTCACCAGAGAGGCTGGGATGCTGAAGGAGGAGTAGGGAAATGGGGGAGAGGGTGAAGCCAGACTGCTTACAGCTTTGGCAGTTCCGGCGGGGTGCTGACAGCAAAGTCATCGTTACGATGACTTTGCTGTAAGAAAACAAATCATTACAGCAGCCATGATTTCTTTACCGGGTAAAAAATTGTGGCCGCTGTAATGAAACGTTTTCTTACAGCAAAGTCATCGTAACGATGACTTTGCTGTAAGAAAGCAAAACATTACAGCGGCCACAATTTTTTACCCGGTAAAAATTTCTTGCTGATTTTTTTACCCGGTAAAAAATTCTTTGGCCACTGCAAGGAAACGGTTCCTACACAAAGTCATCGTTACGATGACTTTGCTGTAAG
>JALQPE010000561.1:0-28189 GCA_030407315.1 Asparagopsis taxiformis | reverse complement strand
TTTTGAATTTCTGAACCGGCGCCCGTCCTAGGTGGACATAGACATGGCGGAAGTCCATCCGAGGGGGGACATCCGTGGTACTAGAAACAATGAATGTCGCCCTAGTAATACTAGACGTACTAGACCGCCATGGACGTCCGGTTCTAGGCGGACATCCAAAAATACTGGAGAACATGGACGTCCGCCTAGTAATACTAGTGTGTACTAGAGGTTGTGGACGTCCGCGTCCATTCCGAGAACACAAGGACGCACAGGGGTACGAATGTCGCTAGGGCCATCCCTCCGCAGCGGGCGCATCATCCGAGTATCCCAAGGTTAAAAACGCCGCGGCGTATGCTCCACCCATCGTCTCCGGCGGTCCCTCGGCGCCATCAAACATGTACGGGAACGGGAGGTCCTTGAACTTGTCCTTAGTCGCAATGTTGCGCACGACGATATAGTCCGCCTCGTCGGTTTCCGGCAGCTTGTGGTTGTGCAGCGTGCGCGGAAGGCCAACATCGCCACCAGCAGTGCTCACCGAAGCCGTCCCAATATGCACAGCCGCACCGTCCACGTCCGCAAACAAGTCGACATCGACGCCGCGCTTGAGTCCGCGCGACTCCGCTGACGCGCTCACTTGATCGCCGCAAACCGTTGAAAACAAACTGCTGAAATGCGTATCCGCCATGGTTGTTGAGTTGGAAAGGAAAAGAGATTGTTGACGTTGACGTATTCGAGTGATGTGGATGGTATGTTTCACGTTGAAGAATTGTCGTGAACGCCAATCGCTGGAAATAATAACAAAATACAACCGAAATTTTGTTAGGTACAGACCTATCGTGACCGCTGGAATGCAAGAGAGGCAATCGAGATGTGAGTGTCCGTTCGGAACGGGCCCGAGTCGGGCTCTCGAAACCTGACGAGGTGGCGTGAAGCAGGCAGTGTCCTTGATGTGTAATGTGTTAAAATTACAGCTGTCAAGCTAGGCGGCTTTTGGGGCGGCTGCGAGCACCCCTTTATCCGGGGAACACCCTGATTTGAGTTAAAATTTGGGCTATTCTCAAAAACATGCACATGTGAACATGTTTTTGAGATGGGGGTGTGCCGTACGGCACAATCGACCCGCCCAAATCGTTGATTTTTGCAAGATTTTTTGTGCCCGAAATTTTAGAATTTCTGGGCTGGCCAGCAGTGCATCTGAGCTGGACATCCACCAGACGTCCATTTCAGGTTGGTCGTGTGCTGCCTACATCCACGCATTGCAGCAACTAAGCAGGCGGGTTCACTACTAATATAAAGTGCACGGAATATGAGTAACGTGATGGGTGAGTATTGTTTGTGTTGAGGGAGTAAGGCGGGACCATTATGAAACACGGAAGAAGATTTCTCCCTAGCATAACTTAGGCTTGAAGCCTGGAATCGACCCATCTTTCGGCGCCATTTAGCCTCACAGTTAGTGCTTACAGAAGCCAGTGACAACCCCACTCGGGGCGGCGGCCGGTGCCTGGGGCCGTTGTGGCCAAATTAGACACCCTGATTTGAATTAAAATTTGGGCTATTCTCAAAAACATGCACATGTGAACATGTTTTTGAGCTGGGGGTGTGCCGTACGGCACAATCGAACCGCCCAAATCGTTGATTTTGCAAGATTTTTTGTGCCCGAAATTTTAGAATTTCTGGGCTGGCCAGCAGTGCAATCGAGCTGGACATCCACCGGACGTCCATTTCAGGTTGGTCGTGAGAGAGTGAGGCGGGACCATGATGGAACAAGGACCAAGACCTGTCCCTGACGTGTTGAGCCTGAAATCGACCCGTCGTTAGGCGCCATTTAGCCTTACAGTTAGTGCTTACAGAAGCCAGTGACAACCCCACTCGGGGCGGCGGCCGGTGCCTGGGGCCGTTGTGGCCAAATTAGACACCTTGATTAGAATTAAAATTTGGGCTATTCTCAAAAACATGCACATGTGAACATGTTTTGAGATGGGGGTGTGCCGTACGGCACAATCGACCGCCCAAATCAAGGTTTTTTACAATATTTTTGCTGCCCGAAATTCTACAATTTCTGGGCTGGCCAGTAATGCATTAGCTATCTGCTCTAAACCGATTCTAACAAGCAGAAAGAATCCTCTCCTTCATGACGATGCTCTCGAATTGAGTGCAATGCAACGGACTCCCTCCAGGAGAACGACAAAGCATCGTCTTTTGCAAGGCATTTCCGTACGAAAAATAATCGAAAAACATATTTGACTTCAACCTAACAGCTATCGCGAGCACCGTACTCAGCTATATTTCCTCTGTAATTTCCTTCCTCCAACCAATCAATAGCCGCTTGGTCACAGGCTTAAAAGCCTTCCACTATCTGTCCTATCCATCGAAGACCCTCGGAGGGTTCGATCCAGGCCTTCATCACCCATGATGGGTGTGCAACCCGAGAAATTGAAAATGGAACATATTGCGACAGGGACGAGATATCATTCAATGAAAGAGAAGTTCTCTTTCGTTTACTTTTTTTCTAACAAGATTCTAAACGTCTACAAACCCTATGTCGTCCGTCCGTTTTCATCCCGGAGAGATGTGGGTGTGAGGTAAGACGCAGTGGTGATGTCGTGTTGATTCCCACAGACGGAGGTGGAGGAGGTGGCTACGGAGGAAGCCTGGAGAACTTCTCCGGTACTGACATCTCACATGTTGAACATGTGAGATGTCAGTACCCATGGATGAGAAGAAAAACATGTTGAGGTCCGGTTCGGATATTGCTGCCATTAACGGAGGCGGAGGAGGCGGCTACGGTGGAAACCTGCAGAACATGTGACTCACATCTCGGAGATGTCAGTACCCATGGATGAGAAGAAAAGCATGTTGAAGTGCGGTTCGGATATTCGATCCATTAACGGAGGTGGTGGAGGAGGCTATGGTGGAAGCCTGGAGAAGAATAGAATAGTCCTATACCCATGGATCACAAGAAAACGTTGTTGGGCTCCTTTTCGAAGCCCATTCGTCTCTTGAATAAATTTAGCACCCAAATCATATACGATTGCCGAGTTGACACCCCGTATGTCTCGTTGGTAGAAATAGCAGGGGCTCCACCACTCAGCTGACGGGAAGTAGTTACTGATTATATGAGATATGGCTTAGCTCCCGCCAAAACCGATAGCTCTGGGCTCAGGTTCTCCAAATGTGGTTATACGAATGTGTTCTGACAATGCTAGAAGGCGAATATCTGCATCCTGATTTGAATTAAAATTTGGGCTATTCTCAAAAACATGCACATGTGAACATGTTTTTGAGATGGGGGTGTGCCGTACGGCACAATCGACCGCCCAAATCGATGTTTTTTGCAATATTTTTTCTGCCCGAAATATTACAATTTCTGGGCTGGCCAGCAATGCATCTGAGCTGGACATCCCCATGTCCAGTGGCCGTCCGGATGTTGCTCACCTGGTAAGCGTGATGCACCTGTGACAACCTATGTGACTGCAGTCACAGCCGCCATGGCGGCCGTGCAGTACAACACTCAAAGACAGGGAATCACAATCTTTTTAAACTTTTTCTCTACCACGTATCCGTCACAACTTATTACCTACACCGGTTACGGGTCTCAAGACCTTTCCAGTGCTGTGCACCCGTACACTCTGTTCCGTTCGATATCAACCAGTGTTCCTCACGAAAGAGTGCAAACGTCACGAGATACGTCGTCAAATTTGACTGTCTCGCCGAGCGGTCGCCATCCTGTACCGAATTTCCACTCATTCCATTATGACGAATAAGCGCAGGCGCAACAGCAATCCGATCGTTGACGACGCAACCGTGCCAATTCTGCGCGAACCCGCTAGCCCTTGGGAGGATTCTAGTGACATGGGTACACGTCGAAACGTAGGTCGCGCCGCCCGCGAAACTACTCTCGCTGGCAAAGACTTCCTCCGCCTCTTGCTGGATTTATTCGCCCACTCAAGTTTCGCAGACTTGACGGACAAGCCGGGAGGTTTCACATACGCGGACCTTGGCGCTTGGGTTGCGCAGGGCACGGAAGAACAATTTGCGGCGCTGCAAGGTCGACTCAGCATGGCCTTCAGCGGTCGTTCGAAGAATGCTGGAGTCGAGGCAGATGTTGCCGAAATCGTCATGGCAGAGATGAACGTTGAGCGAGCCAAGCAGATTGTTCGTCTGGCATTACCGATTGCCGAGTTTTCAAGACAGGATGAGCGTATCGGGCAATGGGTTGAGCACTGCATCCTTTCTGGGATCGTGCCGCAGACCTTCCTTATTGGATGTAACATGCTTCCTTCGCCACTACAGGCGCCGCAGCGCGGGGAACCAAGCGCCTTCGGTCTTGCTCCACCGGAAACGTTCGAGGTATTGATGTATTTCCAAGCGTTGTCTATCATCCGAAATCACAACAAGAACCTGCCGCGTCGCCGAATAGGCGACGCGGCCGAAGAGGGGAACGAAGCCGCACGCGTCCCAGCCCATCGGAAAAGCACTAATCGAGCTTGTTACGTGGTTCAAGTTTTATACCATGCTTGGACCGATGTGGCCTTCGCCGCAAAGTTTTCCAGCTTCGAAGAGTTGATGGCGCCGTACATCATTTTCGACAGCAGTGAGCATTGGTTTGACGTGCTCGATGAAGGTCTATTCGCACCGATGGAGCAGAAGCTAGATCTCTACCACGACAAAGCTCCCCTATCTCATCCTGATGGATATGGTGGAAAAGTAGAGACAAGAACCAGTGCGCAGCACAGTGCATTTAGGGACCTTGTGAGGAAGTTCTTCGACCGGTTGCAGTTTCTTATCGTCAACCCGGACCTGTACACCTGGCCGGAGTCCGACCGCTGGGGGGCGCTGGAAATATACTTCTCAAGCGGAAATCCGGACAAGCTGCCAGCGTACTTTGACACCCTCGACGAAGACGTTATGGCTGTCCTCCGCCCGGCACCACAAGCCGCGGACGCAGAAAAGGTCCCCAAGCCGGTTGATGACACTCCCACTCGTCGCAACACAGGAGGGAGAGGTTTGGTTCCGTTGACAAGACACACAACCAGGCTTCAACTTGGACCTAGGAGGACCAGTCTTACTGCCCAAGGGCCGTCTCCCCCGTCACCGTCACCCCATGCGACAGAAGAGCAGGAAAGTGAAGGGCAGGCTCTCGCAAAGGACTTTCTTTCGAAAATGAGTCAGTATTGCCGGGTGTACGACGTCCCTTTCGAAGATTTGGTCAGTGCCGACGAGAGCCGAGAACACGTGCCCATCACGGGCAACGTTCAGCTCATTCTGACTGATCCGCCTTACAATGTTCGTCGTAAGAGGAACGATTCCAACTCTTCGTACGACAGGCTAACTGCAGAAGATATGCAGACTAGCATCGAAGTGTTTGACGAGCTGTTGCGCCACGGTGACCACGGCATCGTGTTCTGCTCCGTTTTGCAGTTCTACGAATGGTTCCATTACTTGGAAACGTACAAAGGACCGCAGTCAGAAGGCCCAACCGATGCTGCTGCCAGTGATGACGGGTCGGATGAAGAAGAGGTTACGTCCATGAATTCGGACTCCGAAGCATCGCAGCACAGTGGCGAAGAAAGTGCGGATGAGGAGGAGGAGGAGGACGAGGAGGAGGAGGACGTCGTTCGGAATTCAGTTTTTTTCGTTGACGAGGTACCTCTGTTGTTTGTCCGATTACCTGGGCACCTCTATCAAATGCCGGGGCGGAAGAGGTACCAACGCATGAACATGGCAGAGGTCGCTATCCACTTCTGGAAGCGAGGTGTTCCGTTCAAGACCGGAAGCGAGATGGTGGCCTATAGGAATCACGGATACATGGACGGCACGTACCCGGCGTGGTGCAACGTCACCATCAATATGCCCGCCATCTATTCGAATGAGATGGTGTGGCGAACAAGGAGCACAACCGGTGCTACGGTCAGAGTTCGTGCAGAGCAGAAGAGCGTCGCTCTCATGATGGAGTTCATCAGCCAGCATTCACAGCCTGGTGATATTGTTGTCGATTCATTCTCTGGCACTTTCACAACGGGAAAAGCAGCTATGAGCTTGCCTGAGCACCGTGTTTTCGTCGGCAGTGACATGGACAAATTGTGTGTGGCACGATCGCTTCCAAAGCTGTGTGCTCTCATGTCACGTGTAATTATTTCAAACAACACTGACATGAGGGTCACGACAGAAGCGAAACAGAGTGCTGAGAAGTTCTTGGCGTCCCCCTCTGTCACGATGCGTACACAGAGGGAACGCAGGATCATCGAACCCCCACCTGGCCTTCCCCTGTACCAGAGGTTCCCGAAATATATTCGGCAGTACCTCTGGCAGCTGTGCCCAGAGTCGATTGCGTCGCACGAGCACATGGAAAAACCGGTACATTATTGGCCACCTTCCCTGCGCCGCTGGTTGCAAACTGAAAACCCTCGCGTGATGCGGGCACACGATTGTGTTGCGAAAAAATTGAGCGTTCGACCATCGCTGATTAAGCATCCAAATGCAGGAAGAGGGCTCTTCGCTGAACAGACATTTAATGTTGGCGACGAAGTATGTGCATACTACGGAACTGTTGTGTACTCTGATATGAGCAAGGAGTCGATGAGGTTCGCGTACGGAGAGGGTCACATGGCGATAACGAAGGAAACATTCTTGATGTATGCCATCAAGCTGTATGCAACAGCAGAGGACGACGAAAACATCGAGCATCCAATTTGGATTGTTCCGGCTCCGTTCTGTTCGGCGCAGTTCATCAACGACCCGCGGTATTTGCGAGGTGAGGACACTCCGGCGGAAGACACCAGGCGGATGGCCAACGTCGAGTTTGTCGAGAACTACAGCAGCGGTTCGACGGGGAAGAAGCTCAAGGCGAAGGACCTAGAAAATCCGAAGATCATTGTAGTACGTGCAATCCGCGATATCCGTCCAGGGCAGGAGCTCTACGTTCATTATGGGACAGCGTTTAGAGCATGGAATTAGGGTCACGAAAGATGTTTTCATTTCGACTACAAATAAAGCTACGTTCCAGAGTTGAAGTATATCATATAATGCAGCATGTCCAGCCACCATTAGTCCAGGGTGAAACCTATTGAGCAGTACTCGCCTGTCAAAAACCAATCGTTCACACTCTAGGTGCACTTCGTCCGAGCAGTGAACCTGACTGCTTGGTTGCTGTTATGCGTGCAGATGCAAAATACAAGACCAAGTTGAAATGGACGCCCGGTGGATGTCCAGCTCAGTTGCATTGCTGTCCAGCCCAGAAATTCTACAATTCAGGGCAGAAAAAATATTGCAAAAAACATCGATTTCAGCGGGTCGATTGTGCCGTACGGCACACCCCCATCTCAAAAACATGTTCACATGTGCATGTTTTTGAGAATAGCCCAAATTTTAATTCAAATCAGGACGTCTTCCGGACATAGGGGTGCTCGCGGCCTAGCTCGACAGCTGTAATTGTACCTCATTAAATACTGTTGATGACTGCCTACCGTATACAATCTGGGCTGTTGGCGTATTCTCCGGTACTTGACCTGACCTGAACGTTCATCGCAGACCGTTGTGGTTACCGACACTATACAGCAATCTTTTTTGTATCTCGTGCAACTCAATCGTTCCATCGCTTCCGGGAAGGCTTCATTATGCCGCCGCGTATTGCGAAGAAAGCTCCAAAGCCTCCGGGCCTCCAGAAAAACCGGTCAGCAGCTGCTGTATCGAGTGCCCGACAATCCCGTGCGAAGAAGCGGTCTGGGCCTACCGGCAGCATTGAACCGCGGTCCGGTAGTCGCAAGACGGACCGGCGCAGAACTGGGGATCCGCAGCGAGAAAGTGAGGAAGGAGGAACGGCGCGGAGAGAGATGGGGCTTGACCGAGGCAAGCGTGCTCGCAGGGACAGTGAACATCATGATGATGACATGATAGTGGCTCAAAACATGTTGGAATTGCGGCAGAGTGCTATGGCAAAGGTAGTTCCTCCCGGGTTGGCAGATGCGGAGGTGCTGCAGACGGAGTCCCAGCCGGGGGTTCGCGAGACACTGGAGGCTGTGACCCCCACTGCGCCAACTATGCCGAGTACATCAGCCCCAGCAGGTAATGCAGTCAGTGACCCGAGGATAGCGGCAAGGGATGTTGTTTCTGAGCAACGTTCACAGGATGCCAACTATCATCGGCGGTCAGGTGGTACTGAGGGGAGAGAGCAGCCGGAGTGCGGGCCTCGTCACAACAGACTGTCATTGGTGCCAAATATGCGCGTAACGCCCCCGCGACGTCAGGCTATTGCCGATGGAGGACATCATAATCCCGATAGCGTGGGAGATGGGGGGACGGTGAGGGCAGAGAGGTTGCATCCGCCGGAATCCATCGATTTAATGGCGAGTCGCATCAATGCGCAGAAGAAGAAGATCGCGGAGCTGGAAAAAAAGGTGTTTAGCCAGGACATAGCAAACAAGGCGCTCACCACGGAGATAGTTGCGTTGGAGGCTAAGGTGAAGACTCTGCAGGCGGAAAATGCCAGCCTTACTGCAATTGCGAGAACAGGTAGAATCAGTGATCACGGTGGCGGTAAGTCGAAAATACAGAGAGCCATTCCTGTGAAATACCTTGGAGTTCTTAGGGCGGTTGAGGAAAACCTGACAAAGTGGTGCAAGAACGAGACTATGGAGCTGGACCCTATAGCGGAACAAACGCAGAGACGTTGGACTGGACGTACCATCGAGGTAGAGCCGGTAGAAGGGACACTTTGGAGCGAAAACGGTGTAGGATATATTGCTACCCCTCCGGGCTATATCATCAAGAATCTGCAGTGGTATACACCTTCGTACAGAGACGAGAGTGATCTGCTGAATGACTTGGTGCGACACGTACTGCGTCAAAGTCCGTGGTGTGATGTGTTTTCCGATGAGGAGCAGCGTGTGTGCTGTCAAGAGGCTGTGGCGGGGAGCAAGGAATTGAAAGTGAAGGTGACGCAGAAACTGTCCGACGTGATGAGTGCACGGAAGCGTAATGCGAGGGACAGATTGTTCGGTTCGCTGGGGTACACGAAATTAATGTCTAGATGCACGATGCTGACGACGCGAGCTGAGATGGACGAGCGAGAGGATCAAAAGCGCGAAGCGTCTGAGAAGCTTTTGAAACGGGAAAGCAACGGTGATTTGGATATGGGGAGGTGGCGAACGGCACCGTTCTCAGAGCTGCGATACAGCAAAGGCATGGTTCCTGACAGCTTCGAAATGGAAGTGAATGGTGATGCATGGTTTAACAACCGAGTAGCTGTGAATGTGCTGGACATCTTCAGGGGTTATTCGATACGACCAGAACAAGTAATGGACATAGAGACGAGCATACTAACGCTGGCGCGCCTGGATGCTTGGCTAGTGACTACTGTGGAGTGTTTGGATGAACCGAAGGGGAAAGGAGGTGCACGGCAGAAGGAGTTTACAAGGAGGTACAGTCAATATGTGGGGGTAGCTTTTCAGCAATTAGTTGGTATGGTGGTGTACTGCATGTCTTGTCTCCAAGGCTCGCAAGCAAGGGAAGAAACGGACGTTGTCGAGAGCGAACAGCGGACTAGTGCACAGTCACGGCATGTGTTTGCAAGCCGTACTGTGACGAGAGAGGCTGTTGAAGTGTGGCAAAGCGGAGAGGGGTCTGGAATTGTTCATGTCGTTGATGATGTAAACCGCTGCTCATCACTTGTTCTAGTGTCCGAGGATTGGATTCAATCGCATATTACGTCAAACCTCGGTGCTGTAATGGATTGTGTGATTGCGCAAGGACTAATTGGCGCAGAACTTTTCGTCGTTGACCCATATGCTGGACACCTGAGTGCAAACCTGAATGTAGAAATCAATGCCCCACAGTATGGGGGCATGGAGCGGCGCCATGCAGCAACTGCTGATAACAGTTTTGGCGTAATGGAGGATGGTTGAAATTAGTGCAGTAAATGTGACGTTGACTAGAAGGCTTATCATGTAGTACATTATCAATAGAGTGCTGCGATTTAGATTTATTCTTCTTCATTATCATCTGTGAACTGGTAATCAGTGTTGGTGTAGAAGCGGTTGAGATAGAAACGGTGGTCCGACCAGTGCATTTGTTTCGTAAATGGCTTGACTGGAAAGTTACTTCGTACGATGTGCACGGTGCCAGATATAGTAGATGCAGGAATGAGGTCAAACCAAGGACCACCTGCACTGTGGGATGCAGTGTCATTGCTGTCAACGGATCCGTTGTCCGGGTCCCATGTGGACCACTTTAAACAAATGCACCCAAGTGATTTTTCCACAGCGGTTTTTGGGGCAAAGCAGGTCATATACTGAACGAAAGCGAGTTCTAAAGGTTGAAACAGGTTTGGAGACTGCAGGCGTACCAGTGCCAGGACGCGCCCTACCCATATGGTTCTGTAGTCATCGGCAGTTCCGGAGATGACGACAAAGGAGTACTGCGATCTCTTTGCGGGGCCGAATGATGAAGTTGCAAAGACGCGCTGCTGCTTGTGCCTCGACACGTTTGTGGGGCGAAGCATGCCACTGTGCGGGTCAAAGTCGTCGGCATCTGGGACGTACCCTCCCATGACGTAGGCGGACTTTACCGCGGTGACGGAAATGTCCATGTCATGTATTGGAGGGCCTTCTGCCGTGGCGCGCAGTCTAGCGAGGGTGAGGAACGCTTGTGCAGCTGTGTCACCGAGTTGCTGGAATAGCGTTATGGTGCCAGACGGGAACGAGGAGTTGTGCAGAGGCAAAAGAGTGGCAGGATCGGGCTGTCCGTCGATATCTGCAACGAGGAGTGTTGCATCGGGCAGCAGGGAGGCAAAGTCGTGCAGTGCAACGGTGAATCCGTCGCGAACGAGTACTGCACCGTCTGTGGGCGATATCATGCGTGGGTTTCCCAATGTGTCCGATGGGGTGTGACCAGTTGGAGTGGCCAAGGAGAATTCCATGTGGCGAATAGTCTCTTCCATGGCTGTGGAGCGCCTTCGAGAGGTTTTCCTCTAACTCTGTTTGAACAGAAGATGCGAGTGTTCGTAGGGGCCTGTATCAATGTGTTCCAGGGCGCCATATCTCTGCAAGTCACCGGGAAGATGGTCAAGAAGATGGAACTTGAAAGTTTTGAGACCTGTGGTGTGGAATGGGCCGAGGGTGGAGAGCATTGATTGTTTGAAATAGGAAATGGAGTTCTGGAGGCTTTCGAGTTCGGCGGCAGTCCAGTGCTTGATGCGACCGCGTTTCATGACCCATGCAACGAGGTCAGAGTATTGCGTGCAGATGGAAGTGAGGGGGGCTGTCTCTACTTCGTCACAGCATGTGTCAATGAATGCTGCGATGAAAGGAACACCATGTCGACATGGTGATAGTCTTTGGCTGCGAGCATGCCGCGTATGCCGTCCTCCGTGAAGAGGCCGTTCAAATTGGTGCCCTTCTCACCCTTGGAGAAGTCGACATGAAGACCGGTGATGTAGTAGTCGCGTTCGATAGCGGACAGAATGCTGTTTGAGCCGGCGAGGATGGATTTTTTGACCTTCTTGAAGGTGCGAGGTGTCCCGGAACGGGAGGCAGTGGTGGTGGTGAGGTTTGGGGAGCTGAGGCGGTGGACAATGCACTGTTTGATGAGCTTTGAGATGCCGAGGTGGAGATTGTGCAGAGGCTCGAAGGAGAAAATTTTGTAGGGGTCTAGGGGACTGTTGCTGGGTAAAAGAGCGGTCGATTCGAGGACAGAATGTTGTTCGAGGAGGGAGAGAGCTTCGAGCGGAGCAGTTGTATGCTCCTGAGCGCTCTCTTGGCGTGCAGAGCGTGTATCATCGAGGGAGCGGGGCTGGTGTGGCGCGGTGGATTCAAGTTTAGTGGCGGGGATGTAGCAGCGGTGGCAGGGATGTGTGGTGGTAGTGCTGTTGCGAGTGCATGACAGCTCTTTGGCCTCTGGAAAGTCGCAGCAATAATTGGCTAGGATGGGAAAGCATTGGCGGGCAGTTGCAGTGGAGTCTGTGCAGGGGAAACCGGAGGAGAACGCATTGGATAGGGACGAAAACACTTTTTCGAGTGCTTTATGAAGAATATCAATTTTGCGAGCGCGACTAGCAGAACTAGAGGTTGTCGGCATTTCATCACCGAACAAAGCGTTGGACGAAGGGTTAACAATGTACGGAAGATACCCGACGATGGTGAGGCCGGTACGGATGCAGTGGCGACGGAGGGGGGCGGAGAAGTTGAGCAGTGTGACGTGTATGGGGTATGCGACGATTGCGGAGCTCTTGAGGCTTGTGCTGCTCTTGTCGGAGTACACTTGGAGGAGGCCGGCAAAGGAGGAAGGGGTGGGATCAGTTTCCTCTGCCCATACGACCTGTGGATCTTCCGAGAGCTGCACGCGCTGTCTAGTAACCTGGTGCAGCGTTTTCGCGAATTCTGTGTGTAGGGGATGAGAAAATATTGCGGTGCCGTCTGGGGCGGTCTGTGGGTAGGTGAGGGGTGGAAGAGAGTATTTTGGTCGTTAGCCATTGCTAACTGCCTGCAGAGCATGTCGACTGGGTCGCGGAGGTACAGCTGTGCCGAGTACTTACCAGTTTTGTCTGGAATGATGTGGCTCTTGTAACCTTCGGTGCGGAAATGTGTTTCGACCATGGAAGCGGTAACGTGGCGACATTCTTCTACGGTGCGAACGGCGCTGTTGAACTTTTCTAGGGAGAATGCGGGGTCTTGTAGGATGGTGATGACTTCGCTCACGCGGCCAGCGCCGGCCTTGTACTCGAGGGTTGTGAGACTGGCGGCGAGGGATTGCACGAGGAGGTCTGCGCGGGAGGGGGTTGAGGTTGGTGGCAGTGGAGCGTCACAGGGTGAGTCGCTGGAGGAAGCACGACCAGATTCTGGGTCTGGGGAGCTGGGTTGCGGGGAATCATGGTCGCCGTTTCGAGCAGGCTCATGGGTGACGGCAGGGACACGAGCGTTGTTGAAATGTTGGGGAGAGGGGTTGAAACGGTAGCGACACGTTCGCTCATGCAGCGCGAGCGCATAAGCATCTACGCAGTAGTAGAAGCACCCTTCATACTTGCATTCCATGTCGAGTTTTGACGCAAAAGGGAGGATTGCGAGCTGAACAGGGGAGACTGTGCCGTCCAGATGCGACCAATTTTATTTTTGTGGTGCTTTCGAGACTTGGAATGTAACGTGTTCGTAGTTTTGTGGGTAGTAGTTTTGTGCTCACTCCAGCTGACATCCCAACGGTGGAATTTAACCGAGAGTTCAATCATTTCCAACTGTTACATCACATTGCGTGCTGGCAACGTGTGCATGGAAGGACGAACGACTGCCTGGGACATGAATTTTCAATTAATTCATTTGTAATAATAAACTTTTTTATTTCCGAACTTCGTGGAATCTGAATGTGCTTTACAGCGGATATGCCACGGATCATGTAAGGAAAGCAAATGGATTCTCATATACATGATTATATGTTTATATTCGTTGTTCTCGATCCGGATCTCATTGTTTGGGGATTCAGAGACCATGGCTTGGGCCATACTCAATCTCACTGCCGGCGATGATTTCGAGTATGCACAGCAAGACTTAAGCGGACGCTGAAAGCTGTCCGGTCGACGCCGCAGGCTCCACTCCGCCCTCATCACCGACTGAGATTCTTTGACGGCCTTTACTTTGTTTAGTGTAGAGGATGGACGAAGGTACGTGCGCGAATCTTGAGGGTATGCATTGAGGGAAGCGTGGGTTTTGAGTCTGACTATTTTCGTTGAGGCGATATTTTTCATTGGAAGCCTGTTGACTCATGGTGTGTATTGAGCGGAGGATGGAAGAGAGGTACGTGAAGTTTTGAAAGTATGCTGCGAGGGAAGGTTGGTTTTGAGTCTGACTGTTGTGGTTGATTCCGATGTTGTGTAGATGATGCAGGAATGGTGATGACGGAAGGTAAGTTTCACTGAGCACCAAGACTTTTTTGCGAAGATATGGACTGCTGACTTTGATTATTCATTGCAAGGTTTTTGCATCATGGTTTGTACTGTGTGTAGGATGGATGAGAGGTAAGTAAGGGAGTTTCTAGGATATCTGTCGTGGTAAGCGTTGCTTTTGAATCTGACTGTTGGGGTTGATGTTTTGTATGTGATGCAGGAGTGGTGAAGCAGGAACGGCAGGACTCAAGGAGAGTGAAGAAGGGATCTAGGAAGATGGGGAATGAAGCTGTGAGGTGTTTCTGGTATGTGTATATTTTCGAGCATACCATAGAAGTGAGAGTGGGTTTCAGGTGGTGTAAGATTTTGCTGACCATGTTCGTGTTTGATGTCTTGATGATTTAATGGGCTGGGGTGGTGTCGAGGAAAGCGGGGATGGAATTGGGAAGGAGCGGATTTTTGTAATCTAGGTCGTGAGGGTTCTTGAAGTATGTGCGGATGGTGGTGCATGGCGTTCGGATGGTAGGGAGAACGCGATATTGAGGGAGATGGGTGATCGACGATATGCTGACAGGTATTTTGTATTCTGGCTGGATACGTATTTCGTATTCTGGCTGGATACATATTCCGTATTCTGGCTGGATACGTATTTCCTATTCTAACCGGGTATTTATTTCCTATTCTGACCAGATATGTATTTCCTATTCTAGAGAGACGTATTGTATACGAGCAGTTTCGTAAATGAGAGAATAAAATACGGTCCGATATGGGCCCTGAATTTACCATCCGCTGTAATTTCTTCCCTCCCGGTTTTCGCTGATATATTGTATACTGGATGTCGGGTCCTAGGATCCCGCTGTATGTACTAGAGAAAGTGGATGTCGGGCCCTAGTATTCCGCCATATGTACTAGAGAAAGTGGACGTCCGCATCCAAAAAATTTTTATTTTTTTTGGACGCGGACGTTCATTTGTTCTAGTAAATCTCGGGGCCGACTAGGACCCGTACTAGAGAGACTGGACGTCCGCGTCCACTTCCGAAAACACAGACGTTACCTTTCGCATAATTGTCGAATAATGGGGTAGACTTCGCTGAACGTGTTTGTTCGTGGAACCTTTTCTGGCGAAATCGAACAACACGCGATCTTCCTGAAGGTTTGCTGCAGTGCATTTCGTCGACCCTGTCAGTTTGGCGACAGCGTACAAACGTTGTCCATTCTGTCATGTAATTGCGAGCTTTGTCTGGATTGGACGTGTTAATGATAAAGGGAGAAGAGATTAGGAGCTTCGATTCTGCCTGCCTCCTGTAGAAACAGGTCGTTGTCATCCGAATCGGAGTCGTTTGTTGCGCTGAGGTTCTCATGATGCTCGGAAGCAGCGGGATGGCACAGTTTAGTAACTGTCGTAGCAGAGGCGACGGGGTCTCTGCCGGAGGATAGTACAATATCATCGTCGCTAGGAGTAATACAAGCTTTTTGAACTTCTGGAACAATTGTTTCAGAAGTATGCTTGAGTATATTGTTCTGCTGCCCACTATTGGCGTACGTCAAAGGGAGGGTGGTATCCACAGAATTGCTCTCAGGTCTGAAGATATCCTGTGAAGACGAGGAAGGGAGGACTGGATCTGGATCTGGGGTCTGGGAATTGGTAGCTCTGGGAGCATGGGGAAGGTTCGAAGTGCTACCATACTCTGTTGCAGGGCGAGGATGATGGGTTTCCGGTGTATTGCAGTCCATTTACTGAACGGCAAAAGGATTTGAGACTGTTCTGGATGTCGAGCGTCTAGTCAGATTGCGGACAGGGGCGACATAGCTGAGCCGGAGCCTCAGGCCGTTCCTAGACTTTCTCGGTCTAGCCATATCTCGATAACCTGGATTGAGGTAGCACCTGTTTGGAAGGGAGGGAAACGCTGTACGCCTCTATATTATGAGGATACAAATCTCTATAGTCTATCAATCTGTAGAAGAACGAAATTGGAAGGGGAGATCTCAAAGCCGACCGTTACAGTCGTTGCAGAGAACATGTTCTCTATTTCCAATATTTCCTGGCTTCCATCCCGCAGGATGGAAACCAGGAAATAGTGCAAAGTACTGATGAGTATACATGAAGACTGAAAACTTCAAAGAATGACGTAGTTTTTACCAGAATCGTAATTCATCCTATAGTGTTGACTTAGCAAGAAACACGGTCAAGTAGTGAAGGAGATGCCTCTCCTTCACTACTCGACAGTGTTCCTTGCAGCTTCGCAACTGCAGACAGGGCACTCAGTGCATACGCTATACTCCATGGAGTGGCAGGGAGAAGTTCCAGACTAGTCTAAATTTTGGTAATTTTTGAGCCCAAAAAATTACCAAATTTTATGCCCCACTCGTAATGCCCGTATGGCTCGTACACCGACCTGCTTTGTGCTCCCGTCCATATTCCATGAAACACTCACCACCACCGGTCAGCACTACGTGGGCAGCACCTTCTATAGTTCGGTGCAATTAGGTTTATCGACTATTGGTGCACAACTGTCTCGATGCATGACGATGACTAGATGTTCAAGATTGTATCAGGAGGGAAGTAGACGGGTATAGATGCACGTCATGGTCATACCCGTTCGGTTTTGAACAGAGCTGCAATGCGCCGTCAATGTTCGTCAACGACCATCCAGCGAAGAAGCGTAGCAGTTGGAATGTTTAGAAACATCATCAAAGCATGGAATGCATGAACTTGACGCATGCTGGGGCAGGAGCGGTTGTCCAAATCTGGTACAGGTGGGCGCCGGATGGGTCTAAAATTTGGTAATTTTTTGGGCTCTAAAATTACTGCAGTAAAAACTGATCTAGCAAAGTGCACTTGACTAGATCAGTTTTTACTGCAGTAATTTTTGAGCCCAAAAAATTACCAAATTTCACGCCCCTTCTTGTACTCTCTTCACGACTGTTCATTGGGTACTGATTGATTTGAACGCAACCAGTGAGTCTTTTGGCGCGTGGGCGCGAATTTATTCGCACCCCTTTAGTTGACCTTCCAAATGTTACGTCTACACGATTTCCTGTCACTCTCCTCTGCTACTCATCTACTACTCCCTGTAGTACTCCAGCACCTCAAAGGCAATTCAGATCGTGCATCTCCCTGCTTCAGCCCAACTCCCCCTGCTTTCCAAGCTTCGCTCTTCGCATCTCTCTCTGCTTCTCCCGCTTTGCATCCATCTGTCTCCCCACAGTGACAGTGTCCCATCCCTCTCTCTCTCTTCAATCCTTGCTCTCCCGTGCCCTCTCTTTCTCTTCACTCCCTGCCCTTTCGTGCCTACTTCACCTCTATACACCGTTCAGAGTTCAAGAGCTTGTTTATCCCACCCACAAACATGTCTCATCGTCAACGCTCTCGTCTCGCAGCTGCATCTTCCCGCGCTCCAGCTCGGGAGCTGACAGTCCCTGCGATGCCCCGGGCTGGTAGCACGCTTGCGAACTACGAGTTCCGGCAGATGACACTTCCGATTGCGGACATTCATGTCACGGAAGAAACATCGCGCGAGGTTGATGAGTCGCATGTAGATGTGTTGTTTCAGAAGATGGTTCTTGAAGGCTTTCAGACCTCTTCCGTGGGCTCCGTGACTGTCGTTGGTCTAGCCCACGAGTCCGACGAAACACGCTTCTACATCGCGGATGGTCTCCATCGTCGTGGCGCTCTTGTCCGAGCCAAAGCGGAAAGAGTTGAACGTCTGGCTTCTATTGTGGGCAGCGTTCCTGTTCAGGAAGCGTTCAGGCCAGATGGACAAGCCATGACGATGGAAGACGTGCTCTACCTGAGTCAGCGGCTGAACGAACTGGTGCACACGGTTTTACCGACCACCATCCGCGACCGTATTCATGCTATCATCAGCATATACAACTGCAACTTGAAGTACGCGAAGGAAGGGGAAAGGAAACTCTCCAGTATGACAGCTTCGCAGCTGTGTAACTGGTTCTTCCAGCGTCACTTCAGTGGGATACTCAGGAAGAGTACGGTGACGTCTATCGTCAATGTGGCTCTGAACATGAGACGTTCACCACGCACGTACGAGGCGTACAAGATGGCCTCTGGTAGGAAGGAAAATGAGGTTGGAATCAGCCTTCTAGTGCTGAAGGACACCGCGTCCACGAAGGCTGAGGACCGTGCCAGTGAACTGATGGTTAGGTGCATTCACTACCGCTCTGTGAAATTGCTCCAGTCCTTTGGTCGCATCCCAGGTCTCCAGCTCAGGGTGTATCTCAATTACATCAGAGATTTCTACCTGGTAATCCGTGAAGTCGCACCCAAGGTTGGGATGACTACGGACGAGCTGGCAGACCTGGAGGACCTCGAACCGGATGGAACGGACATGATCCCGACCTGGAAATCCGTGTTCAAGCGCATGGTTCAATATGAAGAAGAACCTGTGCCGAAACAGGAGAAGAACCACGAGCGTCGGCGAGAAGATTTCCGATCCTTCATCCTGCAACGTTTCAACATTGCACCGGATCGTGAGACTCCGCCCCCTCCTCCCGGAGCATCTGGCGATGCAGTGCTTGCCACTGCGGCCAGTCAAGGCGCACAAGATGTGGGGAAGGAGAGCGAGAAAGCGGCAGAGAGCGTTCCTGCTCCTGCCCCTGTGGCATCTGCCACTCCTCCGAAGTCACCATCACAGGTGACTCGGCAGGCTCGCTCTCCGACCCAATTCGGGGAGAATATCATGGAACCTCTCCCCGTTCCCCGTCCCTCACAACCCCTTCCTGAGGACGAAATCAATCCGATGGACATTTCTCCTCCAGTGCCATCCATGGCCGACTCCCAAGCCAAGCCGGACTCAACAGCCCGCGCCCCTTCCCCCTCGAAGCCCAACTCTCCTCCCCCTTCCCCCTCCAAATCCAACTCCCCTCCCCCTTCCCCCTCACAACCCAACTCACCCCCTCGCTCCCCCATGGCCGTCTCCCCACCCACGTCTGCTCCTGTTCCCGACTCTGCTATCGCCACGGAACAGCAGAACCCCGAAACCTCGGTTGAAGCTCCTCAACCGCATGGGTGTGGTGGGGGGACAGTAGTTTCACGCTCTGTGCGCATTCCGCCCGATGAAACTACACCACGTCCCTTTCCCTGCTCGCTTGGATCACACTGTCGCTTCCCCGGCTATGCCGCTGTGCACAAATGCACAGCGTGCAACATTAAGCCAGTACACAATCTGTGCGACTATCCACGAGCATATCACCTCATCCCCATCAAGTACCTCAACAACGGTGAGCGAGACATGGTGTTCGTCTGCTCCCGTGAGTGCTACGATGGCCGTCAACCGGATGACCCCCTTTCTTGGATCCCTCCTGCAGGGGTCACGTTACGAGAAGCGTGGGAAGGTTATGCGTACAATCCTTTCGAAAAGGATGCGTCCTCTACCGAGTCTGCTGAAGAAAAGGATAAGCAGACTGGTGAGGCTCCGCGGAGTACGATGGGAGGGAAGGCGCCGATATCCCGGGAACCAGCCAAGAAAACTGCCTCTGGAACACCGCGGCGGGGCGAAAAGAGGAGGACAGAGCCGACCACTCCTCCTCCGACTCGGATGACTCGGTCCAAGACCAGAAGTGCCGCTATCGCCGAGCAACTCATCGCTCTCGGTAGCCCGTCTTCTCCTCCTGTCTCCCTTCCGCTTCCTGCACAGCGACCCTCATCTGGCGAAAAGGAGCGTGAAGGTGAGATAGAAGACGGTGAAACCCCTACAAAGGCGAAGGTGACTTCCAAGGGGTTTCGGGTACACAGGTACGAGGACGAGCAGCCACAGCCACCTTCCCATCTCACGGAGCAGACCATGGTTGCCGAAGCTGCTAGGTTCGTGCGTTCAATTTCGGGTCTGCTCCATCCTGAACACCGCTCTGGGTTCATGATGACGAGTGGGGAGGTGGAGGAGATCAGGGAGGATATCAACTCCGCGGCTGGTGGTACATCCGAAGAGAGGATTGTTTATTGGGAGCGGGCAAGGGCTAGTATTGATTTCGATGGATACATCGTCCTCGAAGACGTACTAGGAGCTTCCGATGTACGGTCTGCAATCCACGAACTGCTCTCTGGGTCTGCCCAAAAGTTCGATGACAATGTGGAAGGGGCGTGGGGCACGATTCTGAACTCCGGTTCAGCTGCCGAGGATGCCCGGGGTGGTGCGTCTCACCAGCGGTACATGACCCCCCGCTCGGCTGTCATTGAAGACCTCGACGGGGAGCAATCCATGTCGCTGGCTCATGACAAGGTTTCCGTGGATGTCATCATCGCAATTATAGCGGAAATGTTGCACTTGGAGGATTCCGTTTCATCTTTGAACGGATTCAAGAAAGGCTCCAAGCTGCGCTTTGGGAGGACAGGACTTCGGATGCTCCTGACGGGTTCCAACTGTAATCGTCAGATCCCGCATCTCGACTTCACGTACCCAGGACCGCCACGCGAGGAACCGAACCGCTATTGTGGGACCCCTGCACCAGACCCAGACTATTCTTTCATAGCTACTGGTGCAGTTGGGTCCCCGATTTTGGTACGACCGCGGAGTCATGCCTTCCTCAACGCCCCTCGTGATGCCTTCCTGGCCATCTGGCCCCATCTCCATCCAAAATTGGTTTGGATTCCACCCTTCTCTGTTCTCGTGACTCGTGGTGACGTAGAGCACGCTGGTGCGGGATGGCAGGATTACGACTTCGTGAAGGACAAAATTTCTAAGACTGGAGTACAATACGGTCATCACATTCGAGTCCATAGCATGGCTGTACGTGATTCTTCCGAGCTAGTCAATGATGTCGTCTACGCACCGGTGCAGAGTGACGACCCCAATCGTCTGCCGAAACCTTACGAGTTCACACACGACTTTGAGTCGGACGATGAGGTACCGTATAGTAGTGAAGATTACATCACAGTTGAGTAGGTAGGATTTCACCTATAGGTTGCTCTCAACTAAAGTTTCTATTGTTTTCTTAATGTTCCTCCATTGCTTCACCTGTAGCATAGTATACTATATACTAACAGTATACTCTTCCCCATTGCTTACTGACAACTTGTGACATTCTGTGATCTACGATATTGTTTTCCTCTCAACCCAGACTAACGAGTGCGTATCCATGAGCTAAGAGCGCTCCCGACCTCAGCAGTACATCTACTTTGTCTTTTCCAGCTGCTATTCAGGTCCTAAAATTTGGTAATTTTTGAGCCCAAAAAATTACCAAATTTTAGACCCATCCGGCGCCCACCTGTTCCAGATTTGGACAACCGCTCCTGCCCCAGGCTACGTCAAGTTCATACATTCCATGCTTTACTGATGTTTCTAAACATTCCAAATGCTACGCTTCTTTGCTGGATGGTCGTTGACGAACATTGACGGCGCATTGCAGCTCTGTTCAAAACCGAACCGGTATTACCATGACGTGCATCTATGTCCGTCTACTTCCCTCCTGATACAATCTTGAACATCTAGTCATCGTGATGCATCGAGACAGTTTTGCACCAATAGTCGATAAACCTAATTGCACCGAACTATAGGAGGTGCTGCCCACGTGGTGCTTACTCGTGGTGGTGAGTGTTCCATGGCATATGGTCGCTGGTACAAAGTAGGACGGAGTACGAGCCATACGGTCACTACGAGTGGGGCATAGGATTTGGTAATTTTTGAGCCCAAAAAATTACCAAATTTTAGACTAGTCTGGCGACCGTCTGTAGCTAATGGGGCTTGAATTTAGGTGCAGTGTCTCTGTATTATTAGTGAAGCTGGCTCAAGGTTGTGGAGATTTTGTTTAATGCACTGTCATGATACAGAATGCGCCCAAGCTGCATACCCGTTCAAAACATTGCACCCCTTCACCAATCTTCAACAACAAAACTCCAAACTCTTTCATCATCCCGCGACCCCTCGTCAGAAATCGGGGCTTCCATAAATTCCAATTTCAAATTTTGCGGGCGCGCGGAAAAATCTCCTTGCCGTCCTGTCAGGCACATGTGCCGGATTGCATTGCAATCTTCTCTACCAATCTATCCTATTCTCTCTTCTCCCTCGTTCCCGAGCATCCCCTGAAATGGCGCAGCCACAACGCCGGCACGGGCTTGTCGAAACCTACAGCGAAGATGGGCCGATGCATCCATCTGACAAGTACGGGAACGGAACCATTTTATGGGTTGATCCCGCTCGCGTTGTTTCAATTCCTGCTATCGCAGGGGCTAGCACCCCAGCCTCCGATGTCACATCCGTAGTGCATCTGGATTTCGAACGTCTCTATCTGTACGGTAGCATTGCAGACAATGGTGACGTAACCTTGGTGGGAGGCATGGACGTGTGCGAGGGGGTATGGTCGCGCCCTCGACGGAACACATCAAGATATTTACTTCGCATGAGCTACGAATCTATTACTACCAAACCACATACGCTTGCCTCTATTCTCTTTCATATCCTGGAGAGGGAAAGGATTATTCCGTTCTACGAAAGTGTAACAATAGTCGCTCTCATGCGAGACTGTTGGCATGAAGCTGAGAAGAAAGAGGATCATGTGCCCCTTGCAGATCGTTCGCTCACAGCGTTTCGAAAGGCTGTGAGTAGTATGTACAAGTTTGACCTGCCAGCGAATGCTTCAATCCTTGTGGATAAATGGTTCTCGTATGCCTACCATCGTCACACCTTTAACATTGTGCAAGCAGTCCGAACCTTCACCAGTTCTGCTGGTGATGATGGTAGTGTAGACATAGACACACGGGTATGGGATCTATTCCTTACGAGCTGTGGGTTGCTGGATCTATCGGTATCCTTCTTCATTCCCGTGTTTGTCCATGAGCGTGATGAGGAATCAGCAGAGGATCCACTCAAAACCTCAGAGTCCTGGACCACCAGTTCCAGTTCAGAAAGAGTTCTACACCGAGCATAACTTCTCCCAGTCCGCGATTGGTCGAGATGCCTTCTCAAGGCAATCACTAGCATGTCAATTCTTCGTTTCACAGACCCAGGAGCGCGCTTCGCATCAAGATAGCTGGACAACTCCGAGACTTACCACACCTTTCGAGAGGGTTGTATTTCTCATGGCATTGATACAAATGGACCGAGATTGGAAGTTGCAGGCAGAATCCCGGCCACGCTCACGTACAAGAACGAGGTCTTCGAATAGACCCACGCCGCTTCTCAAGAAGGACAGTCCGTGGACTGCACAGCGTCTTGGATATGGTATTCACGTGATTCTGAAGTCATGGGACGTACTGGCAAAGTCGCTAGGGGCTACCAATACAGAGGAGCTCTTGCAACCGTACCTTCTGTACGACCAGAGACTGTTCACGTACCACGTCCTGGACTCGGAAAATAGGGGTTTCTCACCGCTTCGAGAGCTGAAAACCTTGTTGCATGGCAGAGGAGCTGTTCGAAGAGTGCAACACTCGGCAAGCATTTCAAGTGCTGCTGTCCATCGTACGCTGCTGCAAGATGCTCAGATGCGCCTCTGCGCAAAGTCCTTCTGGGAGCACGTAATGACGATCTGTCGGCACAAAGGATTGTTCGACCAAACCGTTTCTTCACCGCGAGCAATATCTTTCCTACAGGGCTTCCAAGCGTCGACTGGTTCCCCAGATGCTGGGAGGTTTACGACTATTCGGGCTCTGGGTATGGTTGAAAGGCAACTCACGGCATTCAGCCTCACAGAAGAGCCACAATCAACGCCCGACCCTAATGAGGAGCTGTTCGGAGACACTGAGAGAACAGCTTCTCCAGTACGGGATTCTCCGTCCGGCGGGAACGAAACGAGCCCGAATGCCAAACGCAGACGACTAGAGGAAAGCCCTTCTGGTGCAGGAAGCTCGAGCAGGAACAGCGGTCACAGCCGTACCGCCGAAGCGGCCAGAGCTGATATAAAATCCATGCGTGCAGAAGATGAAGTGTTGATTCCTCCACAAATGGACAACATGAAAGGATCTGTCCTGCATACTTTCAACTGCAGCTTCAGAGACCTTTTGAAGAACTATGACGCTGTTGACAATCCTCGAAAGCCGCAACTCCGGGAAGGTGCTCAGTTGGTACTCACTGACCCGCCGTACAATACGAGACGCATGTCCGGCAGAGACAACTCCGCTTACGATGTTCTCCGCCAGGAAGAAATCGTAGACACGGTGGCAGAAATTGCTAGGGTGACTCGAAAGGGTGGTCATGTCCTCATCTTCACATCTGCTGCTCTGTTCTACAATTGGGTATACGAGCTTCGCAAAGTGAAATACTCTACGGGTAGTCCTATGTTCGCGGTTGATTCGCAGCCTATCGTCTGTACTCGGAGCCCCACCCATTTTACTTCGCCTCCGTATAGGATTACGACCAGTTTGTTAAATATGGTCGAGCTGGTTGTACATGCTACGAAGCTGGGTAAGGGTAAAGAAGGCTGGGGGATGGTGAACTACCGAAATGCAGGATACATCCCTTCTAGGTTCAAGGCTTGGACAAATGTCATCGACAACATCCCGCGCATCACAGCGTCGGAGACAGTGAAACATTTGGACAAAGACAAGAAAAAGGTTACGTTGTGCCCCGAGCAGAAGACCGTAGCTCTCATGCAAGAGCTCATTGGACGTTTCTCAAACCAGGGAGACTTGGTCGTGGACATGTTTGCTGGCACTTTCTCTACTGCAGTTGCATGCCTTACTATGCACCACGGTCAGTACAGGAGGTTTGTGGGGTGTGAGAAGTTCGCGGACTGCTTTGAACTATCCCTTCCTAGAGTCAATCTTGCATTTCTGCAGCAGGTCTCTATTGGGAACTTTGCTCAACAGTCCACGCCCGCCCTGCAGCAGCTGGCCACTTCTCAACTGGGAACTTCCGATGAGGATTCCCACTCGAAGAACCCCTCCAGTTTACCAAGTTCGACACAACTTCCACCCCACCTCATCAGCTTTCTAACCGCCATTTGGTGCATCCCAGACCAGCACAATGACTTGACAGACCTTCCTGTTCACAAATGGCCACAATCACTGCTGGGCTTGTTGTCTACCATGGATAGTAAAACCCTGCTTTCAATTGATGCAATGGCATACAATGTATACGTTGCAACTTCAACTATACCTGCAGCTGGTGATGGACTCTTCGCAAGAGTAGATATTGATCTAGGAGATATCGTCGGGTACTATTTTGGGGCAGTAGTTTACAAGGATCTCTACCAAGCAAAACTGAAGACGTTTGGTACGGGTCCGACTTCGTTCTCGATTGAGCGCTTCCAAAAGTACGCAGTTCAAATCAAGGACCCCAATGTCACCTGCTTGCTTCCGTCTACGTCTGGCCGCCCCATCTTCATTGTTCCATTCGACTATTGCGCTGCTTCGAAAATCAACGACCCAACGTTCGTGGATCCAGCAGAGGGAACGGATCGCCCGTCGCGAACTGCTAATGTTAGTTTCTCCTCCCCTGTACAAGAATTCATCAGTGAGAGCTCTGTGTCTAGCTACGAAGTTGTATGTGTCACTGCTACTGAGGCTATCTCAGCTGGCTCCGAGCTGTTTATCGAATACGGTCATGATTACTTCACTGTCTAGCTGTTACCCTCTCACAGTCAAATTTCCCAAGTAAATCCATCTCCATTAATGTTTTCACTCTGTTTCCCATACCTTCAATTTATTTTTATCGTAATGTACTCTTTCTCCCCAAGCAAGCAATGCGAAGAAGAATTTCCTGTTTGGTACGTAATGCGTCTGCATAACGTTGGACAAGGTATATTCTGTGCGTGAAATTTGGTAATTTTTTGGGCTCAAAAATTACTGCAGTAAAAACTGATCTAGTCAAGTGCACTTTGCTAGATCAGTTTTTACTGCAGTAATTTTAGAGCCCAAAAAATTACCAAATTTTACGCTGCCTTGTATGTGTTCTGGCATAGCCACAGGCACCACACAACCCTACATGGCATGTCGAAGGCTGAGGTTTGGACACCAGCCGTTCTTAGTTGTTAGCCTTGCTCCGCATGCGGACGGTCTCCGCTTGTTCTTCAGCGCAATGTAGAGAGAAATGCTGGTACCACAACTGTCGTGTACATTGTACATCCATTCCGCATTTCGTACATCATGCATGTACCACACGCCGGAAAACCTGCTCAATGTACATTCCATGGGGTATGCAGTTTAACGCTTCTATAACGCTCCTAGTAACAAAACAGCCCGGAAGAACAAACTGAGCAGTGGTCATCTACATAGTCAGCTAGTGCTGCTTACATAGTGCTGAGATTTAATTTCGGTAATTTTTCTAGCTATGAAATTACTGCAGTAAAAACTGATCTACCTATGTGCACTTGGGTAGATCACTCTTTACTGCAGCAATTTCAGCGCAAAAAAGATTACCAAATTCCTTGCCCCGAATATACCTTAGCCTACGTTCTACAAACGCATAGAGATGTAACCAAAATAACTTCTCTGGCTAATTGCATTGCTGGCTCCATTGCTTCTGGGTATGCCCAGGACCGTTACTGCCCGCAGCTTTTGTAACGGCCGTACCAATGTCCTTATCCGTTACATCTTCCGTCCATGCTCGAGACAAGTTTCCCTCTCCTCAGCATCGTTTCCAGTTCTACTCAAGTACTCTATCCTGGGCGTGAATCATTCAACAGTTTCCAGCTAAAATGAGGGATGATTTATCTTTGACTAGGTTTGCAAAGTTCGAAGAACGGTTCGCATCCCTCGAACAGTACATGCGCGATTCACTTTCGTCTATTCAATTGGAGCTAGCGTTTATTCGATACATGGCCTCCGCTGCTGCCGGAACAAACACTGTCCCTCCAGTTGTTCTGGATGAGAGATCAAGAAAATCAGGCCAAATTGCCACGCTGGTGTCTTCTCTGTTCAACAACAGGCAGGTGACATCTCGATTCGTCGCTTTCCGAACTGTTGCAGAGCTTGTTAAAACCTTTGTTGACGCCAATTTGCTCAATTGTAATTAGAGGTCTGCGACATCACCACAGGTGGATTCCTGTACAACGTTTCTTCTTGCTGCCCTGTCGTTTTCGCAGACTTCAAGTTCAAATTCTGAGGTAAGGCAATCTAAGAAATCTCTTATCGGAACGGCAGTAGGGAAACGACATGTGTTCTTAAAACGCTCTATTATCGGAACTGCATTTATTTCAATGGCAAACGACAGAATTGTGCGATGGAAGGACTCGACGAGCAGGAATGCTGGGTTCCTCGACCCTGGGGAGGAGGAGGACTTGAATAGCAATACTCTATCTCGAGACTGTGCACTACGCAATGCTACAGTAGTGCCCATTGAAAAGCCGTCTTGGCTGCACATTTCCCAACGAGCTCTTTTCCATGCCATGGATATTTCGATGCCCACGGAGGCAGAACGAAACGTGGAACAGTCTACGAATTTGCAGGTTACTCTTTCAAAGCGTCGCCGACTTTCTGGTTCGAAAGAATCACGCCGTACTGGTACATCCTCTTCATCTTCTTCCGCTGTATCCAACCTCTCTCCGTCTGACTTACAGTCTATCCCGATTATTACCTCTGCACTACGGCAGCTTACACAGTTCTTCAACTCTTCCCGGAAACAGATGAAAATGGAATTGGTCAAACAAGCATTCTTCCTCATCCACCGAGATATGAAGGCAACTGTGGATGTTTCTCCTGCCCATGCTGTTTCCACAACAGAAATGTGTCCTCCTGACTCTATTCCGACAACTTCGAGAGCTTACGGAACAGGAGAAGAAGCTCTCGAAGTGTATTCAAAAAATGATTCCATCTTCTCAAATTTCATTCTGAGCCGTCCTGAGCTTCACATTCAGGTTACTTACACAGTTCAGGTGAGCGGCGATATCGATGGTGAAATCATTTCGAGTAAGCGAGTGGAGAAGTTGGCTGTCTGTTCATTCTCCTTTCTTGCTCTAGCTATGATATTGTTATGCAGTTTTTGCCAATGTACACAACTGGAGATGCTCTGTCATGAAGCCCATGCTATTCAAGCATGTTTAAGATTGCAATATGCCTGCAAGGTTTATTTACCGAAGCCCTGAACAGCAGCCTACATCTCATTTTGGGAAGGATGGATTCCCCTTGCGCGTTACATGGGGACATCTTGAGCTCCGGACTACTTCATGGGAGGTGAATGCCTCACGGGGATCATTAGAAAGAGAGAAACATCACAGCACAAGAATACGAGTCTGTCCGTTTCGTTTCAGGCTTTAGGCATACTGAGCGCTCAGATGATCACCCAGCAAACAGACCAGTTTCCCAATCATGATTGTGTACCTCTCGAGGAGGATGATGAACTTGTATTTCTTTAATTGACATGTAGAACTGTTCTAGGTGGAACACCGCCGTCTTCATGTGACTGTAGTAGTTCCCATTGCTTGCCTCTGCTCCGCAATGTATGCTTCAGTATA